>JACXGI010005600.1:0-46366 GCA_016801175.1 Esox masquinongy | reverse complement strand
TAAATGTTTTAAGCAATTGGCATGTGATTTTCATGAAAAAGTTTGTAAGCAAAGATAAATTAACATGCTATTATATTTGTTCGAAATCAAATGTCTAGCAAGCTGTCGAATGAACAAAAAGGAAGGTAAGCTTTAACTTTGTGATTGTCACTGCTAACCGTTTGCAGGTATTATTTAAAAAACGGAGAACATTCTAGCGACACCCGACAATGTTCATTATCTTACGGATACTTTTATTATTGTATTTGTTTCAACACACATCCTACATCAATGAAAATGTACACACTAAACAGAATAATTAAATTGAACACTAGAACCACCAAGACGGCGATATATATATATACATATAGTCCTAGTTATTTTGACATCTCTTACGAATGTTGCCAATTCCAGGCCAGTTGTGAGAACTACACTCTTTAATTACTCAACACTCCAAAGCCGGTTTATGTTGCGACTTTTCACGAAGAGGAACCGCAAAGGAACTATCAACAGTCAAGGACAGTCAGAATCCTGACTGGCAACAGCTCCAGCATGGGACATTCTTCTACTCTTCCCTACTTTTAAAGAAACCCTAACCCCCCCCCCCCCCCGTGAGGTATTTACATATCAATGGAGGAAAGATCGTGACTGGCAATGATTCCAGACCTTCACTTTTAACAATTGCCCACCAGTAAAGAAATTAGAATATTTTGTGACTTTTTCCCCGTAACCCCCCCCCCATTATCCCCCCATTCTTTTTCCTACCCCTCCTGTTTATTCAGCCACAGCGTATACCATTAAAATGCTTTTATTTTTTAAGTGCAAAAAACACAGTATTTCACAATGAATGTGTACAAATAAACAGATGTACAATTGTTAAAGTAGTGTAAACAAGCTCGACAAGAAAATGCTCGTATGTACCCTCACAGCAATGCAGCAACAGAATGTTCTTTAAAGTATACAAAGAATTTCTTAGGGTTACAAGGTAACAAGAAAATATGTTACGAATACTACTTAAAATCAAATAAATATTGGGACACATTACTAAAAACAGCAATGTAATTAAAGACAAAAATTACGTTTAAAGTGAAAATGCTTGCTTGCAGGTTCCCACACAGCAATACAAGAATAGAAAGTTCTCAAAAGGACACTGGCGGCCAAAAGTTTGGAATAATGTACAGATTTTGAGGAGTAACAATAGAAAATAAATTGTCAATGTGAATAAAACCTTTACGCAATACTAACCTCACAGCAATGCACCAATAGAAAGGCTAAAAACAAATAGCAAAACATTTTAAGTAATGGACAACAAAATAACTACACCCTAATAAAGATATTAAAAACTATATAAAGTAAAGTGGAGTGTCTGGTAGCAGCAATTGAGACTTGAGTGAGTGTGTGTGTATATATATATAAATCGGTCCAGTTCAAGTGACCTTCGCTGGTCAGCTAATCAGGAAACCAAAAATCCAGTATCCACACCAGACATCATGTCTTCAGTTGCCAGGTAAACCACAGCTTCTCTTCTCCTTAAATGTTCTGAGCAATCAGGTGTCCAGGGCTGGGGTGGTCGTGGACGAGTGGAACGGTTTTCATTTTGGCAATGCCTCTTTCTGCCCATAAGAGCAGTTGTCTCTCCTTCATTCGTCAACTGATTTGATCATGTACTCTAACTCAGCAGAGCGCCAGCGCGGAGAGGAAATCAAAAATCCACCGAGGTCAGCCTCCATATCAGACATCATGTTCTCAGTTGCCCCCAAACTGCAACTTCTCTTCAGCCAAGAGTTCTTTCAGCCAACTAGCCAAAGCCTGTGAAAGTACAGTAAACAATAAAGTGACAACGTAAAAACGGTACAATGTCAAACTAAACATGTAGAGCGGTCCAAACATTACAGCAAGTCATACTCTTCACATTTAAGGAAGCTAAAGTTGATAGGATAAAATCAAATACATATTAAAATTATGTAGGTAAAACAGCGACATACATTTTTTATTTGTAAAATATGTTGAAGACTTGTAAAAAAGATCTCCAAATTAGTAATTACTTTTGTAGTTTTATGCAAGAGGATATACCCATGCAAGAGGATGCAAGAGGATATACCCATGAGGACTCTGATTGGCAGGCCGTAGCTTTTTCTGACCAATGAACTGAATGCATCGTGAACGTAACACGTTTTCACCTTTTAACCAATCTGAGTAGATTCTGGAACACGCAGCGCCAGTGTTTCAACCGGTTTAAACTCATAGTGATGCAGAGGAAGAAAAACATGGCTAAGCACGGTCGGCTTCTCGTAGTTTTTGATGGGATAACAAACCTTTTAGATGATTTTTCCACCTAGCTAGATCAATGCACAAAGTTTATTGGAGTCTACTAGCTAAATTACTAAAATGTAAAACTAGCAAGGAATTTACATGACTACTTAATGTTTTGCCTTTGACATGGATATGTATTTACCACAAGATTAATAGAAATTCACTTTGCACAAATCATATTTTGTGTTAGACTAGTTTGGGCGTATACATACCAGTTGAATATGGTTCACATCATAACATGTAGTTTTTGTTTATCACAATGTGTTTGCATTTGTTCAACACATTTGATTTATTTGCTAGGGCTGTCATCATTGTTTGGCAAAAGGTTCAGACTTTTTTTTTACTTACTACTCCAAAGAACAGGGTACAGTTTCAGCATGAAAAATTATATGCAAAATGTCAATTCCTAGCTAATTACTATTTTTCCATTGTAGTAAT
Source organism: Esox masquinongy (assembly GCA_016801175.1). NCBI lineage: Eukaryota > Metazoa > Chordata > Actinopteri > Esociformes > Esocidae > Esox > Esox masquinongy. The sequence goes on along the minus strand of JACXGI010005600.1, from coordinate 43,636 downwards.
TTAGCATGTAATCATTCCTACGTATATTTTTTTCAATCAAAACAGTTTTTCGTACTTTTCAAATGCATTGTCACGTTCAACAAACTGGATAAAAGGTTTGGTGTAGTATCAACAACTGAGGTACGAGCGGGTAGGAGAAGCCGACTATGCTGAAACCGGTTTTTCTCCTCTGCAATACATCACTATGAGATAAAACACTTGCGTTCCAGAATCTACTCAGATTGGTTAAAACATGAAAACGTGACGGACTCACCATGCACTCAGTTCATTGGTCAGAAAATGCTATGCTGTATCAATCAGTCCTCATGGGTATATCGGCTTGTAACCGCTGTGAAACGTACAACTGCAGACTGTGATTTACAAATAAAAATAATTTTGTCACAGTTATAGCGACATTTTAGTGACAAAAGTCTGAGTGTCCGTATTTTACATTGGCAAGTGTTTTTAATGAGTAGCATTGATTCCAAATAGCAAGTTAGTTAAACTATGTACATTTTTTATACAACTACAAAAGTAAATCCAAGTTTGCAAATCTTTTTTACAAGAGTTCAACATTTTTTACAAATAAAAAACTTATGTTGCTGATTTACCTTCATATAAAAAGGGATATACACCCATTTTAGATGTGGCCTTATTTATTTTTTAAAAGAAATTAGTCATCACTTCCAATCAAATATAAAACAAACATTCTCAAAACGTGTTTTTTTCTTTCTACACAAACAAACCTGTCACTTGCGATGCCGTGTCCACTGTTTGATGTCCCTCTTTGCTGCTTTGTCCAGGTTGTCCAACGAACAATGTTTCTCCCTTTGTGTCCAGTATCGGCTTGCAGCTGCATGTGAGAAGTCAAGTGTGGTGTTTTAGCAATTATAATCTGCTTTATAATCCTTAATTCAATGTTAGAGTTTGCAGTCAGGCTATTTCTTACCTTCAAAGTCAGTCCTGCTCCATTCTTCATCAATACATTTTAGATTAACCTGATTTACCACTAAACCTAGCACACCAGTGTTGTGTGGACTGTTGTACCTGAGATATGAAAGACAAAACATTATTTTTTCAGTACAGTATTGGAGACATCTATCGCAGATTTTTTTGCCATGCCCCTTCTACGCTTAACAAATAAATATGTCTATAAATAAATCCTAATTAACAAGTTATTAACCAAGCTAAACTCAATAACAAGGTGTTAACCAATTTATGTAACTAGGTACAGTGTTTATTGTATAGTGTTATTCCCGCAAAATTATTCCTACCCAAAGCCCACAATTCAGACAACCTAAAACTAATCTGGTTTAATACATTTGCATGATAAATGTTCTATTTCACGCAGCCACCAAACACTTATTGATTTATTTATTTTGTAAGCATCATTTTTTTTAAAGTAATATAAATTCACCTTTCATGCGGCCTATACTTTTCATCCTCGCCAGCAGTATTGTGTAGGTCCCTGACCACACGCTATGAAAATAGTGTAAATCCTGGCAATTAGCAAATTATAAAAATTCTAATAAAACTACAAACTGCACAAACCTAACATAGGTACTGCAGTTAAACGTTCAACTTACAGATAATATATTTCATCTTGCTCGATGAAGACCAGGATCCTGGCCTTCTGTCGAGCAACCTACAATAAATACAGTCGATAGTCTGGTTAATTTGCTAGGTACATTTGCTAGGTATGTGTATAAATATATCTATATAATGTTTTACTAGGGTTAGTTATCTAGTTACAAGGCGCTTAATATTGCGTTCTGTATGTAACAATGGGTCGGTACCCAGCAAGCTAGATAGCTGTAACATAAAACAACTTGTTACCGAATGTACTTCTAGCTAATGTGCAGTAAGCTCTTAGTTGACACTTACCTTGATTTGTAGTGACGGAAAAATTACTTGGACTACCTTGAACTGTTGTCGTGTTTTCAGTAGCCATTTCCATGGCTTGGCGAGTTGAATAGAAATTGCTGGAATGCATTCTCGACGCTTTACTGAAAATTTAAACTTTGATTACAACTACCAGTAAAAAACATTCACAATTGCGAAGAAAAGTGATCTTGTGACTTCTTGTGAGAAGCGGGGTTGTAGTGAACACTAATCCTCTTAATTTCACTGGTCATTGAAAATCGTCACGCCCTCACTCCTGGTTTTCTTCGTCAGATTGGGTTATTTAGTTTTCCATCACTACGCCCTCCTGCTTCCATTCATTTGATTGGCCATCGAAACATATACTCTGTGCCGAGACCGCCCAGTTTTGAGCCATAGTCATATTCCATGTTGAAAACGTTCTGTCGGAAAACATTTTGTCATCTCCGCTCTTTTAATTATTTAACGCCTTAAACGTAATTTGCTGTAATGGACTTGAGTCAAGTCAAATGACGGACTTGAGTCAAGTGAAGTCGATATAATGTCAAAGCGCAAGGAAGATGATCGCCAACACAAAAATTGGCCAATGCAGCAGTGTGCACAAAGTGCAAAGAAATTTGTAGACACAAGCTAAGACAAAAGCAGATAGGAAATCAAGAGACTGAAAAGAGTGAGAATAACTGACTAGTGTTTCATTAGCAATTACTTCTGATATTATTTGCCTTCCCCGTAAAAAGCTGTTTGTCATATCAAATGAAGATAGAGATTATCTGCATAGGGTTTTCACATTGTTATATCCATTAAGAAACCAAACTTTTGCACACCTGTAGATCGACCGGTGCATCGAAGAAGACCAAAGGTCGATTCAAATAAACAAAAAAACTCCCGCACCCAGTCTGCGTAACTTGCAATAAGAATTTAATAACGTTTCGGTACCAACTTTAGGTTGCCTCCTCAGTGTAAACTGTTAAAATCTTCGTACCGAAACGTTGTTATTAAATTCTTATTGCAAGTTACGCAGACTGCGCGGGAGTTTTTTGTTTACATTATTATATACAAACAAGGATCTTGCCATTGTTCAGCTGACATTGTTTCTTGAACTTCGCAATTAAACATCAAACTTCTTGTGAATCTGAATCCTCAAACAGCCTTTTTATAAAGGCTTTTATTCAATTACTCCTTTATTTTATTTTTCATGGTAAACAGCCACACACTTGATTTATTATTTATATTATTTTGGAATAACTTTAGTTGCACTTTAAAAAATATTTTAAAACCATGTAATATACTAAATATATTTCAGTGTGTTAAAATGGATGCAGTTATTGGATTTAAGTTATATTATATACAAGTAGACATTTTAAAATAACTGGGTGCATTTTCACTCAATGAACTATTTCTATACTACTTTGTGTCCAAAAGTAGAACACTTTAAATATACTGCTTTTTAACTTTAGGTTGCCTGCTGAGTGTAAACTATTGAAATTAGAATGAGGACAAAGGACAAGTGTTAAGTAATTTGCATGTGCAAAGTTTGAGGAGTTTCCAGAAATGTCAAGAGCTGACTTCTTATGACTGGTTAAAATCGTTTTATATCGCGAGTTCTTTGTACTGGCCTTTGACTTGTCACCATTACAATGATCTTTACTTGTATGGACACACTCTGAAACAGGCCTTTTCGTGCAGTGATACATTTTGGACGTAGATGCTGCCCTAGCACCCTGGATGGTGTGGACCACCGTAGCAGACAGGCCCCTACTCAAAAGCCTGTCCTGTTCAGGGGCCAGACCATGAGGGTCCCTGACAGTGACGGAGGGTGTAGAATCGAGCCCTTCGCCTGAGACAGTGCGTTCTGTCTGAAAGGAACCGCCCACGGGCGGTCCGCCAGCAACTGGATCATTTCCGGGTACCAGATAGCCACGGGTCAATCGGGTGCCACCAGAATTACCAGAAGCCCCTCCGCTTTGATCCGGGCCAGCAGATGTGCTATGCAGCGTTGCGGAGGAAATGCGTAAAGGAGACCCCGAGGCCAGGGGTGGTGCGCAAACGCGTCCACCCCCAGAGGGGGGCGATCTGTCTGAGACGGAGAACCACAGACGGCAGTGTGCGTTCTGTCTGGACGCAAACAGGTCCACTTGGGCTTCCTCAAACCTCTGCCAGATGAGGGAGACGATGTCCGGGTGGAGACGCCACTCATTGTGACGAAGGCCTCCCCGAGACATCAGGTCCACACCCACATTGCCAGATAGCCAGCCCGGAATTTGGGTCACCGATAAGGAGCGAAGGTGGGCATGCACCCAAAGTCAAAGACAAGTCGCCGACCGGTGGAGAGGAGACCTGATCCCCCCTTGGCGATTGATGTAAGCGACTGTGGCCCGATTGTCTGAGTGAATCAGAACATCGCGGCTCCTGACCAGGTCCGAGAAGTGCGTCAGCACCAGTAGGACTGTGTCCAGTTCCAGCAGGTTGATGTGGCGAGGGCCGGGGGGCCACACGCCTCTGACAGCCTGACCCTGACACACACCGCCTCATCTGTGAAGAGAGGCGTCCGTGAAAACCTGAATGCACTCTGAAACCCTGCCCAAGGGAGCGCCCTGAGAGAGCACCATGGGTCTCTCCAATATTCCAGGTTCCCCCGTAGGTGTAATGGCAGAGATAAGGTCCTGTTCCGATGGCGCACGGGGTCAACCCATTGGCGAGTGAACCAGGCCTGCAGGCTGCACATGCGCAGTAGACCCAGAGGGACCACTGCGTGCGCTACTGTTATCATGCCTAATAGGGATATGACGGCCCGAACCGAACACCTGCAGGGCGGGTGGCACAGGTTGAGGGCAGAGAGCAAATCGAAAGCCAGAGCGTCCAAAATGCGCGCTCTCTTTTTGTGTCCATGACCAGACCCAGGTAAGAAACCTACTGGGCTGGTCTCGGAGCGCTTTTTTTCCAAATCACAGCAAGCCCTAATCGTGTGAGAAGGGACACCACTCGGAAAGTGTGTACTCTGGCCAGCTCCAGGGATGGGGCTAAAATCAGGAGATCGTCTAAATAGGCTAAAATCCCTGATGCCTTCCCTGCGTAGGGGCTCCAGCGCCGTCTCCAAGCATTTGGAGCAGGTGCGCGGAGCCAGAGCGTAACCAAATGGAATCCTCGTATATACTCGTAGACCTTACCCTGAAAGGCATATCGTAAAAACTTAATGTCCTGTGGGGACATGGAAGTAAGCATCCTTGAGGTCTATGCTCGCACAGAAATCTCCTGGTAGGAAGGCTTCCAACAGGCGAGTACTGGTGAGCATACGGAATGGCGGTTTGGCTACGTGCGCATTCAGATTGCGCAGATCCAAGATCGGTCTCACTCCTCCCGTCTTCTTGGGAACCAGGAAGTAACGGGAGTAAAAACCGTCCTTTGTTCAAAAGTTCCGTTTTCTCTGACAGTAGAGCAGACGCTCTGTCGGGCGATGACATCACCGTCTCCACTGTTCCCGAAAAGGGAGGGGGAGCCAAGCAAAACTGAATTGGATAACCCAGTCTGATCTTTCAATCGAGCCAGGCTGACATAGTACAGTGATGACACCACTCTCAGTAATGCTCTAAGAGAAGAAGAGCCTGTAGTTGGTGGGCGTTGATAAGGAAAAGCTCAAATTCCCTCTTTGCCCCTACCGCCGCTGAGCTCGACCGGAGAGGAAGAGACACGGCCCAAGGAGGGCAGAGAGAGAAAGGGATGAGAAAAAAGAGGAGCTGGGCCAGGAGGCGAATTCAGGTCCACAGAACGAGAGCCGAGAGCGCTAACCATTAGGCCATTCTGCTGCACAACAGGCACAGCGCTCTCACTCATAGGAATCTGAGGGAGGGAGGAACCCGGCATTTGCATACGTGGACGTTGCACCCTAGGTGGGGACGCATTGCCATGGGGACGCCGAGCAGCGCCGGCAGAGACTGGGGACTCAGTGAGAACAGGTAGCGAGACGAGGGCAAGAGCCGACGACGTTACCTGGTGTTTGAGCCTGTCATAGCAAGCGGATTGAGAAGCCACAGTGGTCATGTCTATAACCACCTGTGAAATTTCAGAACGCTCGGTAGCCCGCAAATGGCGGGAAAGAGAGGAGCCCGGCATTTGCATATGCGGATGTTTCACTGAAGGCAAATAAACGTCGCCATGGTAACACCGGGCTGCACTCTTAGAGCGAGTACACTCGAGACCGGCCGGCAGCGGAGTGAGAGACGTATCTGAACCCGCTAACCGGCACTTAAGTCTATGGGAGATGGCGGGTTGAGAGGATAGAGTAGTTATACCTATAACTCCCTGAGAAAACTCACTACCCTGTACATCGCTAACACAGCTCTTACCACTACACTGAAAGGGAATGGGAATAGAGCGTGCACAAGCGTAATTGTTAGAAAACCTGCAGGCTACAGAGCGAGAGTGAGGGAGAAGCCGCTCACTTGCGCCACTGCTCATACCCAACGGCGTAGGCATAGAGACAGAGAGAGCACTCGCTGAGTCTCTGATAGCCACCAATGGAGGCAAACTAGGGCATGCAAAAGGTACACCGCCTGAGCCTGTACAAAAGCACAACTTACACCAAAGCACTATTCAATCTTTTTTTTAAAGGAAAAGGTTTGGTGGGCCGCATCTGCGAAGCCGTCAGACTCGGCCCGTACCTTGAGGAGGGAGGGAGACGCGGGGGCCGTGAGGGCAACAGCGCCACCCATAGCCCACTCAAAGCCTAGTCAGGACGGTCTGGGCTTCTTAGTTGGCCATGGAGTGGCGAATTTGGGGGCATACTGGCTGCACCGAACGGCAGGAGGAGCAGGAGCCACGGCGGCCGAAGGAGAGGAGGGGCCGGGGCAGCGGTTGAGGCTGTAGAGGAGTCCGGGCGATGTGCAGAGGAAGAAAGTCGTGAAGCTGAAGAAGAAGCACGACCAGCCAGAGGGAAGTGACGAGAGAGCTACTTCCGTCGCTCGTCGGTCTTCTTAAAAGAGGCGATGGCAGTGTGGACAGCGTCACCGAATAAACCCTCCTGGGACAACGGTGCGTTGAGGAGGGGTGTGCGTTCAGAATCGCACAGGGAAGACAGAGACAGTCAAAGGTGTCGATGTCCGACCAAGATGTAGCCACTGATCGCCCGGCGCAAACTGTCTGCGCCTGGTTCAGGTGGAGGCTAGCCTTAAGACATCCAGCGACCTCCCCGACGTCACGTGACGACGGAGTGGGTGAACAGTCTGAAATATGGGAGGCCGCTGACGCGAGGAGAGCAACGTTGTTCCCTACAATCGACGTAGCCACCCCTGCTGGTGACCGAGATAGCATCCGACGCATTTTGCTCTACTTTGGGCGTGTTGGGAGAGTCTGTGCAGGTCAAGAAAAGAATCAGAAGGGGAGAGAAGAACACACCAGATACGTAACCTCTGTTGGCCCAGCGGGTGTTTACAGCGGCTAAGACCAAAGAAGACTACAGACCCGGGGTTGAGGAAGAGACTATGCTAACCGCTATGTTTAAATTTATGAAGCTACTGCTAGACATTCGACTGGACATTGGATTTGTGGAGATACCCATGGGAATCAAGACGATGGCTGTTTATCTAGTGTTCCCGCAAGAATAGAGACAGTTCCGGCTACCTCTCTGGCCTCGCCGCGGACGACCCAACGGGAACACGCAGGAATGCCAACCGCCTGAGGGAGGGGTGTTGACGGTCAGAGGAGACGGACCAGAGAGCATCAACCGGTGAGATCTTTCCTTAACACAACCCTGGTTTTTCTCTGACATATTTACAGAATGCAGGATTTATACCTTTTCATAGGATTTAGTGAACTAGGTGGTTGGTTTCAGTATGTCAGGGTTGATGGATTTGTGGAAGAAGATAGATGGTTTTGAGAAAGTATGGGTAATAGAAGTTATTTTTTAGGGTATGTCAGTGATAGCTACTTTAGTTAAGAAAATGCCATTGTTGTTCTGTGTTCTGACAGCACTAGTAACATTCCCATGCAGTCAACCTATTGCGGGGCGATTCGTGCAGGATTTTAAGCAGTTAGACTGCAGCAGTTGGACTGCGGGATGGAGTAGAGATTGCTCCTGTAAAACGCCAAAGTTGTTGGACAACTTGTGGTTTGACGATTAGTAGAGTTGATGAAGCAGTAAAGATTGGCCCTTATGGCTGTATATGCGCACGCACCGATTGTCCTTGATCTGTATACGGTCATGGCCCAAGTCCCGGGCATTTGTGAATATCCGGTTGTGGTTGACCTAGTAAATGCATTTTCCCTTTTGGTATTCCCTGTGCATGAGGGTTCCAATTGGCTGTATTCTGTATTCCATGGTGGAATATTTGATCTCGTTCACCGAAATTGTTAACCTGGCAGTTTTTTGAATTTGCCAGGTTTTGCTTTGTTTGGTGTACACTTGGGTGAACGCATTAATTGCGTCGTGAATGTGATTCTCTGGCGAGGCCCACTCTTTTGGCCTTTGCCTATGCGCCGTCTCCGCAGAATTTAAATTTGCTTTCTCGTGTTGTGTTTTGTTTTTAGCTGGTACACGTGGAGATATTCGTCTGATGTCTTAGGATTCTATACAAGCATAATGTCCTAAATATACTCCGAGTGATAAATTGGAAATTGGTACAATGCTGCTTTCCTAATTTGGTAAAATATGGTCTTGTGGCTTTCTTACAAAAGGTTTAAAATATTGTGTTTCTCTCTCCTTGCATGGAGTAGTAGAATGAAGAACCACATGGCGATGGTCTTTAACATTAAGAAAACACGCTGTTTTCCATGAAGACTGGATTCGCGTCCAATATAGTCATAGCCTGCAACAGAGAGTACAATAGCCAAAGCCCGTTTATTCCCCAAATAGCCAATTCCCATAAAATTAGATGTCCTATTTTAAATGTTGAATTGGGTTTGGTTAAATAATGTGGTTTCACTTTGTTTGTATTTACCAATGATACCTGAGATAATACTTGTGTTTGAAATCCAACGCCTGATACTCGTTAATGGAGTTTGAATTCTAAACTGGTAAATTGACTAATGCACAAATAGGGTTTTGATGTAACAGTGTTTACAGGTCTCGTTGAAGTATACAGGGGATCACTCCCTGACTGTTCTTGATTTTAGTGACATCATGCATCTGTTTTCTGTTAACTTGGTCTTTCTGGAGTTTTTTTCTCCCTGCTGTTACTGTGTTGATAAGATAAGCAATTGTTTTACGAACAGCAACGATATTAGATGAATAGGTTGATAACTCGGAACCTTCAGTTAACATGGGATATCGGCTAAGTTGAAAGCATGACGTCTCTTACTACAGACAGTCTGAAAACCATGTCACGTTTCATTAACATTTTAAACAATCCATTTGGCCTTTATGGCCTACCAGAAGTGGGTAAAGTCCTGGGCTCCAGGAAAGGGGGCCGACCCCTGGGATGGCCTCTACCAACCTTTCCCATTAAATCAAAGTAGCCTATTACTACAGGTTAAATTCAAGTGTTCTGACTGGTCTCACCTGTGGTAATTTCCCCAAAATGAGTATCTTCAGTTTTGGGATTATCAAACGTTAAGTACAAGCTAAATATATTTTCCTCTCAATAGCTTTCATGTTGGAATGTATGGTTTTACAACCAACTTGTAGTGAGGGTAGAGACCTGAAGTCATCCCCCATTGTTAATAATTAGAACAATCTTGATGTCGATGCATGAAATATTCATGAAAGTTGTGATTTTGGTTTTGGCTGACTGCCATTATTTGGAATAACATAGACATGCATCAAAGTTGGAAAGATTCCCTAAACTTTAGGAGGTTAATTGAGACATGATGTTTGTGTTGTCACAACGTAGTTTGGCCATTGCCTGTGGAAATGCAAATTTTGATATGATAATTTGGGTGTTGTTTCACTGAGTAAGACAACTTTGTCCATAGGTTATATGGGTTATAACTCCTTCACACAAGCGACCGTGTGACACATTTGTTGTTTTTGATTTTGTTTGTGGATGTTTTTATCATTTTCAAATTTGTTTTTGCTGCATATCCAGTTTGCGACTCTTTACTAAATGAATATTAGATTCAACCCAACTATGTCCGTTCTGTGTGCTGCTTTCTCTCATGAGTCATTTTGTGACTTCATGACTTGAAAGCAGGGGGGAATATATGAAATGATTATCTATGATGAAAAAGACTTGAACTGGGAGTTCAAAGCGAATTAAATTGGTACTTAAAAGAGTCACATGAAGAATTGGGTTTTCCTGTTTGCTTTGTAAAATTAGAAATAGTTATATCAGAAAATCTGTTATGGTCCTTAGTAGCTAGTCACAGTGTTTGTCTAATTTGGGTTTTTGGAAACTGTTTGATACAAAATCTAAAATGGTTATGGTTGAGTAGAATACATCTTACCATTTTGATTTGGTTTAGCTAAGAAAGAACTAATTTGTTTGGATGAATAGTGAATATGAGAATGTGACTGTTCAGTTTGTTTGTTTGATATTTGATTAGAAGTAATCATATTCATATCATGCATTATGGAATAAGTGGGTAAAAAGGTGCAGGGAGCAGATTTTTGTTATTCCTTACATGTTTAAGTTTAGCTATGTTTTAATTGAAACTGAGAAAGTAATTCTGCATCAAGTTCTATTCTAGAAAACCAAGTTGAGAAGTTTTACATAGTCTAAATTGTTAAATTGTAAAGAGAGGTACAGACCCCCTAGAGTACACTACTCACTCACACAAACAACAGTGCGGGGGGGGGGCTGCTTGAATTGAGTTTTTAACTCGTTTGAACTCCTTAGAGAAAAAACAGATTAACTGATGACATTATCACAATTGGTATTCTAATTCGGCTACATTGAATACTTTGTGTTCATTATTCTGGTTTTGACTTGACGGAACCGGAAAATGTCAATTCCATGTTTATTTACATATTCAATGACTATTCATTATTTTTTAAAGACATTTATACCTATGTACTTAATTTCTGTCCTAATTGGAATATTAATGGTTAACAGATGTTTCTTTAAGGTGTGAATGCTGGGACAAAAGGTTTGCTTGCTATTGCCTAGCTGGCTTGTTTCTCGAGATAAGACCACTCTGTCATATGAGATGGTCCCAGAACAGATCGGAATGTGTCCCTAATTGATAAGGGGTCTATTCTTCAAGTCTAGGGTTTGTTATCCTTAGGTAAGTAAACCATGCCCCCACCTACTCCAGGGTGAGCTCTGGGGAGATAGGGCATAAAGAGGGGGGTCATGTTTTATGACAGTATTACAGTGTCTTTTATGTGTCAGTGCTTAGGAGAAACTGACACTATGCAACATTTGGTGGAGTAAGTAAAGGTTAAATAACAGTTATGTTAGCTGAGCTTCAAGATGGCGTGAAATGTTTTGATTTGCAGTAAGGTATTTAATCATTTATGTGAAGCAAAGGTGAATTTGATTGTAGTTCCAAGACAAAACAATCAAATGTATTTATATATCAACTGAGATCTTGTTAGATGAACTGAGAATTGTTTATGAACTACTCTTTGAGAGTGGTACTTCAACGTAAGCAAACTATCTTAACTGATGATGAGTAATTGGAACAGTAAGAGGAAATTGTGTTCTTCTGTTCTTGTAGTTTTGTTATTGGTTGGTTGTTAAACCAAATATAGAAAGAGTGGAATTATTTTTCTACCCTAGCGGAACAGAAGCACCAGAAAGGTTAAGTGTTTCCACTATACTGTTACTGTTTACAACTGTTCTAATCTATTTAGACAAAGGAAACAGAAATATATTGGATATACAGGTTTACAAGTTTAAGTGTTTGGTAGGACTGTGTTCTAATGCATTAACAAGAAGCAACAAGATAATGTAATGGACATATTTCTGATTTTGTACTGTGCAGTTGCAACTAATCTTCTCAAGGAGAATTCACTGACAGGTACAGGACTCTTGAAAGCGATTCAGCGATAAAGGACTGGTTGGAGCCCAGAGAGACCGAGTTTGGCTTAAAGGACAATTGTGAGGTGGGCTGAGATAAGATGGATCTCACACACACACACACACGGACTGTTCCATAGCTGCAAGCGGATTCTACTCCCCGAGGTGCAGCAAGTCTCCAGTAATGCCTGGTTCCTGATAGTTGGAGTAATTCTAGTACTGATGATTCTGCCACGAGATGAAGAAGGCAACCTCCAACCGACGGGGGGAGCTAAGGAAAGCCTGGTTCTGGATGACATTTACTGGGGCACGAAAAGACCAACTGCACGACATCATGCCACGCTGGTTGGGTCCATACCAAGTACACCTCATCTGCTCTCCAGGTAGCTGAGAGAGGAACCTGGGGTCGACGCCACACATGCTGTAGGAGGGCTTCGGTGCTTAACCCCCTGAGGATGGACTAGGCGCTACCGCCCACGCCTGAGGCGTATTTGCATAACAGTTACATAGTATTACATATTTTCAAAATGGTTTGTGATAGAGAGATTCTGTTTTCTTTGCTGTTTTCCTGAGATTCCGCTGAAAACGCAGATGCGCTTTGTGTTTACGTGGCACATTTCCTGGTTGTCGTCATCCTGTCCAAATGCAACCAAATCCTTCTGCACCTGACCAATGGATGGGCTGTTGGGTGACAGCATCCAATGGAAGGCAAAATCGTTTCTTTTACCCAATCAGGGGAAGGTATCTGTTATGTATTCGAGCAAATCAAAAGGTTGTGGGGTGGGACATAATAAGTTTAGTTTTCGGCTAGAGGAGATGACTAGAGGAGGTGGAAGCAGTGCGTTGGCTTAGCTTAGCTAGCATGCTAACTTAGCATTTGCTGACATTTTAGCATTGTCTCCTTGTGGAACGCTAACGTGTTGAACAGACAAAGAAAGGATATGTGTTTTCAACAGTTTTATAAGTATTATTATTAGTATGAAATGGCAAAACGTAAAAACACTTTTACTAAATGTAGCCATAGTCTGTTACGGTTTTCAAACGCTGGATAGCTGAGTTACCGGACAACAAAGGACGAATGCTAACAACATGCTAACGCTAACGCAAGAACAGTCTGGTAAGTAACATCAAATAACCTATTTATCATGAAATAATGTAATACAAATGTGATCATTATAGATATTGTCTGCTTTGCGTATTTGGAATGGCAGAGTAGTTCCACAAGGCTGTTTGTGGTCTGATTTCAATGATAAATAGTGAAATAATTATGGGTGTCATAAACATATTGGTGTGCTTGCACAAAAGGCGACTAATTTCATTGTTCTGTTCACATTTATTGTGATACAATGCATATTTGTGTAAGAAAAAGGGTTTGAAAAGTGTTTTTGGAATGGCAGAGTAGTTCCACAAGGCTGTTTGTGGTCTGATTTCAATGATAAATCGTGAAATAATTATGGGTGTCATAAACATATTGGACTGCTTGCACAAAAGGTGACTAATTTCATTGTTCTGTTCACATTTATCGTGATACAATGCATATTTGTGTAAGAAAAAGGGTTTGAAAAGTGTTTTTGGAATGGCAGAGTAGTTCCACATGGTTCTGTGGTCTTATTTAAATGAAAAATGGTGTCAAAAACGTGTTGGACAAAAGGCAAATTATTTCATTTTTCTGTTCACATTCATGTAATGCCTTTTCTTACACAAATGTGCATTGTGTTTGCACAGAACATTTGTATTGGGAGTATCACTCCGTATGGTTGTGTTATGGTCAGAATTCAATTATATATAGAAAAAATCTGATTTCGCTTATGAAATTATTTACTTTATTGTGCATTTTTCCCTAAAACACTACCTTATAAGAACATTAACATGCATGTTTATATTAGCTGAGGTTCTTTAGAATAATTTGATGCCAAATACATGATGATCCATTCACATTACATATTGTTTATAAGCCCAAAAATAAAAGTAATGAAACCCAAAAATTTAAAGCGTAGTCCCCAGGGGGTTAAAAAATTAGGCATGGTGAAATGAAGTCACAGAGAGAAAAGTGAGTTTTTGGTACTAGTAACCATCACTTCCGACCCGGCCTGCAGCTATGGAGTTCTTAGATAAAACTGGTCATCTTGGCATTCACAAAGGAGAGCACAGATTCTCCTGACCTGGCTGATGAAGCAGCTAGAATAGAGACAACTAGAGCTGTGTCATCGTAACCTGCATTTGAACTATGACGGACAACACCTTGGAATATACATCTGACTTTTACGTTCTGTTACATTGGTCTGCCAAGAAATGGTTCATAACTGACTGTCTGACGTTTGGAGGAGCAGAACATTTGGGATGACTTTGGAAGTACATCTTATTGGAACCACGAGAGGACTTTTCAGTGAATCGAGCAATTGGCATAAGAGGACTTTGTACCAGTAACAAATTGAAGGATGTATTCAGTGATTGGTGTTTACACACCCACGTGTCGATGCAACTTACCCCATACTGTCAGTATATATGTGTCACCTGAAATTACTTTCTTTGACCAGTGTTTTTAACATAAAACATTTTGCTGTACTATGTTATAGCTCTGTGTAATGAAAATATGTGGTCTTGGAGTTATGATGCAGGTAATGGTCCAGAAGCATGTAAATGAGGATCCAGCCATTTCAGACTTGTTTTGTTTTCTAATCATTTGGGTAATGATATCAACAGGATTGTGTTCTTAAATAGTACTGTTTTGTTGCAGTCTACATCCTAATGAGTAAAATGTTTAAGGATTGATACCAAGGGTTGATTTGGTATCAAGAGGATGGATTGTTATGGAAATTCTTGAACTAATGTACATATGAGAAATGTCTGCTTTTCTATTACCTGATATGTAACTCTGGTCTTTGTTTGTGACACACGTCTGCATAATATCATAGGTTCATTAGGTACTCTGACCATCTGTTTATCAGCCTAAACCAATAAGGGTATCTGTCCTTTGTTCCTTAGGAATGTGGCCCTTGGGGGAAGTAGGGGCAATTGGCCCCTTTGGGTAAACACAACAGTAAACATCTAGGGCAGGAAGGATAAGGTGGGGGACAGCCCGGCCTTTGGGTAAAACCTGTGTGACACAAGACAGCTGGGCAGCATCTTACCACACCCCTTTTAACTGTAATAAATACTGACTGTTCATGGAATTACCTCAGAGATTCCTCAGAGTGTTATTCTGTAAGCTTTTGACGTGTCTCTCTATTTGCAAATAAACTGTTAATTGTGCCAAGAGAATTTTGTCTCTGTACTTACTCCTTTAAGAAGTCCTATCGATGGAATTGCCATCACAAAGACCCATTTGCGACCAAGCTTTTACTTCCTGACTGATGATTTTGGGATGTTGCTTCAATATATCCACATAATTTTCCTTTCTCATGATGCCATTTATTTTTTGAATTACACCAGTCCCTCCAGCAGCAAAGCACCCCCACAACATGATGCTGCTACCCCAGTGCTTTCTTGTTGGGTTGGTGTTCTTCGGCTTGCAAGCCGCCCCCTTTTTCCTCCAAACATAACGATGGTCATTATGGCCAAACAGTTCAATTTTTGTTTCATCAGATCAGAGGACATTTCTCCAAAAAGTACAATCTTTTTCCCCAGTTGCACACCGTAGTCTGTATTTTTTCTGGCGGTTTTGCAGTGGCTTCTTCCTTACTGAACAACCTTTCAGGTTATGTGGATATAGGGCTTGTTTAGCTGTGGATACTTTTGTACCTGTTTCCTCCAGCATCTTCACAAGGTCCTTTGCTGTTGTTCTGGGATTGATTTGCACTTTTCGCACCAAAGTACGTTCATCTCTAGGAGACAGAATGCATCTCCTTCCTGAGTGGTATGACAGCTGCGTGGTCCCATGGTGTTTATACTTGCATACTATTGTTTGTACAGATGAACTGGTACCTTCAAGCATTTAGAAATTGCTCACAAGAATCAACCAGACTTGTGGACGTCTACAATTTTATTTGTGAGGTCTTGGCTGATTTCTTTTGATTTTCCCATGATGTCAAGAAAAGAGGCACTGAGTTTGATGGTAGGCATTGAAATCCATCGACAGATACACCTCCAATTGACTCAAATGATGTTAATTGGCCTATCAGAAACCTCTAAAACCATGACATCATTTTCATGACACCATTTTCATTTAAGATCATTTTAGTCTTTACTTAATGTACACTGCTCAAAAAATCACACATCAGGTCTTGATGAAGGAAATATACTAACCCTAAGATCAAAATCTTTACTGTACATTGTGTAGTTTGTTGAGAACAAAGTCACATAACAACGGTCAATGGAAACCAGAATCACCAAATGATTGAGGGCTGGATTCAAACTCACACCAAAAATCAAAGTACACTATTGAAATCACAGGCTGTTCCAACTTGTGTGAATTTCATCACGGCATCTCATAATGTGACTTAGTAGTGTGTATGGCCCCCACATGCCTGTATGTACTCCAGAAAACATCTGGGTATGCTTCTGATGAGACGGCGGATGGTGTCCTGGGGGATCTCTTCCCAGACCTGGATCGGGGCATCAGTGAGCTCCTGGACAGTCTGTGAAGCTACTTGGTGATACCAGTCAATGGCATCAATGCCTTCGTCACCCAGGAACTGCCTACACACTCTGGCCACATAAGGCTGGGTATTGTCCTGCACCAGGAGGAGCCCTGGGCCCACTGCACCTGCGTAAGTTCTGACGAGGTGTCAGAGGATTTCATTCTGGTGCCTAACAGCAGTCAGGGTACCGTTGGCTAGCATGTGGGAGTCTGTGCAACCCTTCAAGGATATGCCACCCCAGACCACCACTTTCCCACCGCCAAACTGGTCATGCTGGATGATGTTTCAGACAGCATAATGTTCACCACGGCATCTCCAGACTCTTTCACGTCTGTCACATGCGCTGAGTGTGAATCTGTTCTCATATGTGAAGAGAACAGGGCGCCAATGGCGGATCTGCCAATTCTGGTGTACTCTGGCGAATGCCAATCGAGCTGCACGGTGCTGGGCTGTGAGCACAGGTCCCACTAGAGGACGCTGGGCCTTTGTGACACCTTTATGGAATCTGTTTTTGACAGTTTGGTCAGAAACTTGCACGCCAGTAGCCAGCTGGAGGTCATTTTGTAGGGCTCTGGCAGTGCTCCTCCTGTTCCTACTTGCACAAAGGAGTAGATGCTGGTTCTGCTGCTGGGTTGATGCCCTTCTACAGCCCTGTCCAGCTCTCCTCATGAAACGGCCCATCTCCTGGTATCTCCTCCATGCTCTTGAGACTGTACTGGGAGACACAGCAAATCTTCTTGCAACAGCACGTATGGATGTGCAACCTGAATAGGCTGCAGGTACCTCCTCATACTACCAGTAGTGACAAGGACACTAGCAAAACGCAAAACTTGAAAAGTATCAGTCAGAAAGGATAAGAAGAGAGCAATTGTCTGTGGCCACTGTTGGCCACAGACAATTGTCTTACCTCTTCAGTGAACCTGTTCTCACTTTCATTTGCACCAAAACAAATGACATTGATTCACAATTGCCTATGATTCCTAATTGGACAGATGTATATCCCTGAAGTCTAATTGACCTGGTGTTAAACTGTGATGATTAGGTGTTCCCTTAATTTTTTTGAGCAGTGTAATTAGCTAATTAGGTAGCATTTTAGTTAGTTACTACTACTAGCGTGCTAGCTAGCTAATGCAGCTAATGTAGCTAGCCACCATCTACAAGTCAATCATTCAGAGGGGTGAACTAATGTTGACCAAGCAAGCAATTAGTGAACTAGCTTGATCGTTGGCTAAAATAAAATGAAATATCTACGTAGCTATAATAAATTTACAGGACATTCAAAGCTTTACTTACTTGTGTTTGATTAGCCATTCCAACTGATTATGCCGCTATTTCAAATCCTGTGCCGGTATCATGTGCGTGTCTAGCGTTTTTTAGATAAGACAATTCTTAAACTATGTTATTAGAATAAACTTCCAACTGTGACGAAGAACTGGATTTGTAAATCGCTTCTAAATTAGACAGTGGTACTATAAAGTATTTTACTGGCGAAGATAATTATTATGAAACGTAGCTAGATAGGTATATCAAGTGACATGGTGTTGTTGAAACCGAAAAGTAGTTGTAGTATGTTTCCAACCACGCATTTGTGAGTTAAACGCTGTGTATATCTGAATCATGGTTTACAATCATGGATTTGCTGCTGTGTATTTACGGATCACGGTTCACATGTGTGGATTGTATGCTGTGTATTTACGGATCACGGTTTACATGTGTGGATTGTATGCTGTGTATTTACGAATTATGAGTCACATTTGTGAGTTGTGTGCTGTGAATACAAACATTTTGGCAGTACTCTATCTCCATAAGTGTGGTTTCATCCTCACCATCATCCTTGCTATAAAAGATTGTGGTAAACACATACAATTAATTTGAGCAATAAAAAGATTTCAAAATTTCTGTCCTCAAACTAACAATGTGTGTTAACTGCAAGATTAACTACAATAAATGTTGTTTAGCACTGAGATTAATGCAGCAAATACACACAGCAAATTCTCCAGTTTTGATTTAGGTGTTAGTTTTTCTCATTTGCTTTGGCACAATTCACAAATGATAATGAATATTCTGAAAACAACATGTGCAAAACTCCAAACCACTGGGAACTTTTTCACAACAGATTTGAATTTCCAATTTTTTTAAACAAATTGCAAATGTTTTAGCACATCTATGCAAATGAGTAAGTACAATTGTCTATAATTTGCACAATTACCAATTGAATATATCTTGCTAATCAAAATGGATTTTGTTCCTCCTCAGTTAAAAAGTGTACTCTCAAAAACATGTTTGAATTCTTCCATTGTTTAAGTCATCACATGCACAATAGTCCATTCTATTGTCAAAATCTGTCAGGCATATATACCATGAATATCATGAGAGTAATATGGATTTTTTGTAACGTCTGCTGAATAGGTAAATAGGAAACTTGAACTTCTAACAAATGGGGAGTATGTATGTGTGTCTGTGTTTGTAAGACTGTATGTATCTGTGTGTGATGTGATATTCTTTTCTGCATGGAGATGATGTATGATCATCTGTTTCAAGACCAATGTCTCTGCTTTCTGCAATGGATGTTGGTTGTAATGACATCACAGCAGAACATTGCAGGGGATGGTTGCGGCATGCAAGCAGATTTTTCCCCCTTGCATCGCAAGGGACAATATCAGGTGTGATGTCGATGAAAATCTGTAGCCAGCCAGACAGGAGCCACAGGACATCCAGTGAGGTGGAGTCTTTAGTGTAGCACTCCAACTTTACTCTGTTGCAGAATTAGGCTATACATTATTTTCCTTTTTTTATATTGATGTGTTTTTGTATTCTATTGTGTTCATTAAGTTATGTTTACAGTGTTGTTGGTTACATTAAGTGAATAAAAATACAGTAAAAATGTCCAGAGACATATGGGTGCAATGTAAAAACTTGGAGTGTTGAAATTGGCATCTAATTAGGATTCAGTTTGAATCACAATAGTATTCAGTTAACTAGACAAAAATAACATTCTAGTACAGTAAGCATTCAGTATTAGTGGATCAAGGACAAGACTGAAATATAAGGAACATTTCCAAAGTCCACTGCCATACTGACAAAACATCTAAACATTTTGATGACCTTTTGCAGGTGAGCTATGGTGTTGTGCTGTACCATATGAGCTATTTTGACCAATGCACCTAGAACTTTGAGAATGATAGCACTGTTTCAAGAAATGAGCCAAAGCAATTGAGAACAACTGTAAAAAACACAGATTGTGACTTTTGTGTCTCATGGACCACAATCTAATGACACAACCGTCATATTCATGACATTTATCATTCATATGGACTGAAGTGAATTGACAAAAACGTCATAATGTGTGACAATCTTATTAAATCCAATGCATTTCTAAAAACATCATAGATTTGGGACGTTTCTTTTTCTCATTAACTGCAATGCACCAACAGAACGTTCAACAGGTGATTTTTTTATAATGTATTGGCAAAAAAACCCTACAGTTTATGACACGGGTGTTCGTTGAGTCTTCTGCTATTCTAACAAGCGACAATTTCTCTCAAGTTTGAGTTCATTTACAGTTTTTCTCAATTGCTTTGGCTCATTTCTTGAAACAGTGTTAAATTATTATAATATGCAAAAGTGTATGTTTGTTTTGATGTGTTAATTTAAAGGAACATTTTTATTGTTGTTTATTACTTATATTAAGCCTTTTAGCAATAATGTATTTCATAAATACAGTACATATTTTTCATGACATCAATGAAATGGAAACCATACATTATTAGACTACCAGTCTTGTTTGCCCTAATATCCTGTAGATGGCAGCAAGTTTTTGTATGAAGGAATTGTGTCTGTAGATCAGCACAGCTGTAATAAAAAGTAGCAGTTTGTAAAATGTATTTGAAATTATAGATTCAATTTTGAATTATCTCTGTGTCAGAACAAGATAGCTTTTTTTAACAGTGGCAAAATCATGCATCAGCATACTTTAAATGGATATACAAAGTAGAAATAACAGGTAAAGCAAAACTAAATGCAGCAGGCCTTCTACAGTCAAGGCTAAATAAAGCCTAGATGCATTTTACAGTGGAGATGAAGGTAATCTATTTCCCTGGCTGCACTGATGTTGCCGTGATTCCTCAGAAAAGTAAACAAACATTATTTTGCATTATAGGTTTACCTGTGGTAAACATCATTTAGTTGCAGCTTAGTAGTCACCCGTTTTAACCAATCACAATGCGTAATTTTTTCAGTACACGTTTGAAATGCCTAAAGATGCTCATTAACTCAAAGCCAGGAGATGAAATGGGCGAGTTAGTTTATGCTCAGGCAATAGAATGAAAAGTCAATTGTTAGGAATTAAATATCAAAACAAACATTTGTGGGTGATATGGTCCTTTTTGTTTGTTAGGGTTAGATTTTTAAGATGAAATGTTAATTTAGATTTTTTTTAATTTCATATACACTGCTCAAAAACATTAAGGGAACACGTAATCATCACAGTATAACACCAGGTCAATTAAACTTCAGGGATATCAATCTGTCCAGTTAGGAAGCATAAGCGATTGTGAATCACAGTCACCTGTTTTGGTGCAAATGAAAGTGAGAACAGCTGAAATGGAGAGGCAACAGCAAGACAACCCCCAAGAAGAGAATGGTTTTGTAGGTTTGTGGCCACAGACAATTGCTCTCTCCTTATCATTCCTAACTGAATATTCTCTAGTTTTGCATTTTGCTAGTGTCCTTGTCACTACTGGTGACAAGGACAATCTTCAGTAAAATAAGCAGAGAAAATTCAAAGAGAGATGATAGGATGCGTGTGATATTTTGTATCTCTTTCTCCAAATAAAAACAGTAACATTTGTTGAATTGGGTAAGTGGCAAGAATACTGTTGGTGTTTCATGAAGAATTATTTAGATTTACATTTTAGATTTACATTCGATGAATTAGCCGATACAAGAAGCAGAATCTCCTATTGAAAAACGGTAACGTGTGATACATACAGCTCCAGAAGCTTTGAGTGAGGAACAGAAATGTTCAATTTGCAGTGGTCTCTTAATTTTGCTTTTGTTGCTTATGTCTAGAAAATGCCCTGCCCCTAGCTATGATGTGTACTAAACTATATTATACCATTTTATTTTTCATTCAGTATCTTGTACGGTGCGTTTGGAAAGTATTCAGACCGCTTCATATTTTTCACATTTTGTTATATCATAGCCTTATTCTAAAATGGTTTCCATTAATCCAGGAAACTGTGTAGTGGAAAAACAAAATTAAAAAGAAATTAGTGCAGGTGCAAAAATATGTGAACCCTAATTTTCATTAGTTAAATCAAATAGGTAAGTTGAATCAGGTGAGTAAATAATTTTAAAAAACTAATGCATCAAAGGAGGGTTCTTTACCAAACAGTTTGGTTGTGACTGATAAACAAAGACAAGGAAACTGTCCACTTGGGTGTTAAACACACAGCTAAATGAAAAACATACCATGCCAAGAAGATAGAAGATCTCAGAGGACATCAGGAAGAGGGTAGTGAGAGCACATCAGTCTGTATAACCATCTCAACAAGATTTGAGCTCCACTGCGAGGCAAATAATTCAAAAATGGATGGTATTTAACATGACAGCAACTCAGGCTATAAGTGGCTACCCTTCCCAAATATCCTAAAGAAATGCAAGTAAAATCTGGTGATTTGCAGAATTCCTGTGCAGCATCTAAGTTTACTGTGCATGCTTCAACATAAAGAAAATACAACTTAATTGAAATGGCATTCATTAGAGTGTTGCTAGTAAAAATCCTACGCTGTTATAAAACAACCATGCTGCCTATGTTAACTCTGCCAGACATCTGGACAGAGTTAACTCTGGACAAACCTAAAGGTTTCTGGAAAGTCATTCTCTGGACAGATGAGTCTGAAATTTTGCTTAACATGTTTGGGGAAAACCCAACACTGCCTACCAGAACCTTCCTAATAGTCAAGCATGGTGGTGGAAAGGTCAAGATCTGGGGCTGCTTTTCCTCTTCTGGAACCGGTCGACTGCACATCGTCTAGGGAACCATGAGGTATGCCATGAGATTCCTGAACAATATGTCATGAAATCAGTCAACGAGCAAAAGCTGGGCCGAAACTGTGTCTTCCAACAAGGCAATGACCCAAAGCAAATCTACCAAAGAATGTCTCAGGAGCAAGAAGATTAATGATTTGGATTGGCCAAGTAAAGGTCCTGACATTAGTCCAATTGAAATCCTGTGGCAGGACATGAAGCAGGCAGTACATGCTAGACACCCCTCAAAACTCATAAAACCCAGAGACTGATTAGTGACAATGCGAGACATGTATCAACGCTAATGGAGGTGCCACAAGATATTGAATTAAGGAAGATGCCACAAGATATTGCCACAAGATATTTAATTTTTTGCACGCAGGAAATCAGAGTCCGTATTCACAAAACATTTCATGTTACCACTAAGAGGCCTCCCAAACACCAGTAAAAGTTCCTAACTTAATATCTTTGTGAATAGGCTTTAAGAGGAAAGTCTAAGACCAACTTTTACTAAGGAATGGGGAGAAATCTTAAGCCAAGAGAAATGGTGGGGTTGACCCCGTTGCAATGGACAGAGATGGGGAGAGATACACAGCTGTGCTCAGAAGTTTGCATACCCTTAGTTCTTAATACTGTGTATTGCCCCTTTTAGCATCAATGACAGCGTGCAGTCTTTTGTAATAGTTGTCTATGAGGCCCCGAATTCTTGCAGGTGGTATAGCTGCCCATTCGTCTTGGCAAAATGCCTCCAGGTCATGCAAAGTCTTTGGTCGTCTTGCATGAACCGCATGTTTGAGATCTCCCCATAGTGGCTTGATGATATAAAGGTCAGGAGAATGTGAGGGCCACTCCAGAACCTTCACCTTTTTCTGCTGTAACCACTGGAGGGTCAACTTGGCCTTGTGCTTAGGGTCATTGTCGTGCTGGAGCATCCCATGCGCAGCTTTCGTGCAGAAGAGTGCAAATTATCTGCAAGTATTGATAAGTGCCACGCCAAGACAGACTGTTGATCTGTCATCATATAAATCAATCCGAGTCATTTAATAGGATATCTGATAGCAGGACAGCAGCTGAATTTAGGATTGTATTGTATGTGTTTACTTTATTCAGGAGAGAGGCAATCATAACAATAGCACGGATCAGAAAGGTAGGCTGAGCGAGGGAGAGAGAGGCCACAAACCAAGAGATGGAAGCTGGACTAACATGAAGCTTCTAACAGTTTGGTCAGAAACATACACACCAGTAGCCCACTGGAGGTCATTTTGTAGGGCTCTGGCAGTGCTCTTCCTGCTCCTCCTGTTCCTCCTCGCACAAAGGAACAGATACCAGTCCTGCTGCTGTGTTGATGCCCTTCTACGGCCCTGTCCAGCTCTCCTCATGTAATGGCCCGTCTCCTAGTATC
This sequence comes from Esox masquinongy, assembly GCA_016801175.1. NCBI lineage: Eukaryota > Metazoa > Chordata > Actinopteri > Esociformes > Esocidae > Esox > Esox masquinongy. The sequence continues at coordinate 19,871 of JACXGI010005600.1, read as the reverse complement.
TCCTCTATGCTCTTGAGACTGTTCTGGGAGATCCAGCAAACCTTCTTGTGGCGACACGTATGGATGTGCCATCCTGGAGGAGCTGGACAACCTGTGCAACCTGAATGGGCTGCAGGTACCGCCTCATGTTACCAGTAGTGACAAGGACACTAGCAAAATGCAAAAATAGAGAAGAATCAGTCAGGAAGGATAAGGAGAGAGCAATTGTCTGTGACCACCGCCTGCAAAACCATTCCCTTTTTGAGGGTTGTTTTGCTTTTGTCTCTCCAGTGCACCTGTTTTCACTTTCAAAACAGGTGACATTGATTCACAATCACTTATGCTTCCTCATTGGACAGATTGATATCCCATGAAGTTTAATATACTTGGTGTTATACTGTGATTATGTGTTCCCTTAATTTTTTGAGTAGTGCACAATAATATATTGTGTCAGGCATTCATTCATGCAATGGTATGCAAAATCATGATCCTACTAAACAGCTACTTCAATTAGGGTACAATCATTTAGCATTCAATCATAGCAATATAATCATTGCATCCAATTTAGCATACAATCATGGCAATCAATTATTTATTTATTAATCATTGGACACCTATTTGGAAGTTGAAAACAAACATTTTAGCACTTTGTCAACAATTATTAAATTATCAGTATGTTTTGCTTTTAAATGTAGTCAGAAACATAATCAGAAAGTGGCAACATAACTTGTTAAGGAATATTAACCCAACTCCAACCACTGAATCTATTGAGAGCCTCAGAATATAGGTATAGAGGACACATACATATTAATATTGTAGTAAGAACATTTACTTAAACTCCAATAGAGAATACTACAGACCAGGCATTCCAAAACAGTTTAAAAGTTCTACCAAAAACAGTCAAACTTGTGTCAGTGTGGGTGAGAGAGTAAGCATGTGATTGAGTGAGTGTTAATGACAGTAAGGCACACGTGTGTGCATTTAACAAGTTACATCATATGATGGCATTATAATGTTGTACAACACTGAAATGCTTTGTTTTTTTTCGTGCACAACCAACGAAAACATAGGCTGAAAGTATCAAGCTAATGTTAACTGCAATGCCTGCTACTCGGGTCAAATAGCTAGCTAGAACGTTACGTAAATTGGTAAACAATTTGGCCTACGCTACTAAAATGAACACTAAAACTTAAATGTTTCTGTTTGTTGGTGAAGTAACTGCATTCCTGACTAGCTCTACTGTCATCATAATACCCTTGTGATTAAGGCGATACCTTTTTAAAAGCTCAGTGTTTTTGTTAAATTAACCACTTTTGTTAAATAAACAATGAAATGATGTCTTAAGCTTTTTTTTGTCCTTTATTTGGAATGTCTCTATTGGAAATTCGGTTTAGATTAGGGTTTTATGACTTTATTTTAATATTTTATACAAAAAGCACTGTAATGTAAATTTGATAGTACTGTTTTTCATTTTTTATTACATTTCCTAAAATTTCTAAAAACATATCTTTCCTTTATCATTATGGGGTAGTGTGTATAGACTGACAAAATCTGTTTAATCAATTTTCGAATAAGGTTGTAATGTAACAAAATATGTTAAAAATGAAGGGCTCTGAAGGGCACTTTCCAAATGCACTGTATCTCTGCATATTAAATACTTTGTTAGACATAAAACTAAATATTTCTCCAATCTATTGATTTATTCACTATTGTATTTCATAAAATGTTAATGGAAAGTGCTAATAATACAATGCATCATTAGAGCAAAATTTTTTCAATGCTTCAGCTACTGCAACATATGAAACATAAAAGTATGTAATACATCAAACTTTCTTCTACATTATGTAACATTTGTTAAAACAGTCAACATACTGCATTGACATGATTATTTTTCATGCACACTCTACAATCCCAAAAAAGCTGTTGAATGAATCATCCGCTTTTCAATGCAGCTAGTCTCCTAATGCTGATGAGACATTCTTTGTGGGGACTGTGGATATTTTGATATTTTTAGGATTACCCTTCAGATGCCTATTTCATCATCTTTTTAATCTTTCAGGCACATTTGATCAACTCATTCTTTGACTGAAATCTCATTGGTTGTCTGTGAACTGAAATGGTATATAAAAACCTTGTTTTTGCTGTTTAGTTACAATGCAGCATTAATCTCAGCTTCAGAACAGTTTCACATTTTACATCTTCACTTGAACAGGTAAGAGTTTCAAAGAATACTTTATGGTAGTGTATATTAGTCACACATGTCTACAGCAGATTTGAAAATACTATCTTCTTTATTTCAAGAAATTCATGATGACCATGAAATTACTTGTCCTGTTGATGTGGCTGACTGGACTATGTTCCGCCATTTCTGTAAGTTTTCTAGAATAACAAAATGTATCTTGCATCAATAGCTCAAGAGATTCCACATTTTCCAAAGATTTCTTTGCATTGAAATAAAATTATTTTTGCTATCATGGGCTGTTCACAACTGTATTTTTACTGTAATTAGATTCACATTGGGATTCTTTTTTTGGGTGCAGGTGTCTAAAGAACATGATAGAAAGAAGCGCTCTTCGAGTAATGAGGTCAGTATAACCTATTACAGATACATTACAGGTTTTCTAGTACCACAATACAGTTCACACTGTTAGAAGACTATGTTTTCAGTTCCCTACTTTCCAGTAACTTTTATTACCCTGTTTCTTTCTATTAAAGGTTAACATGGGTTTTGGTGGATTCTACCCCTATCCACAGTACCCCCAATTCTTTCCCCAGCCTCCCCAGGTTGACCTGATTTCCCTGCTGCCCTTACTGATGGCAAGACAAAATGCTGTTGCTGCACCGGTTCCTGCCCTACCTGCCTTTCCTGCAATACCTCCCCTACCTGCCATACCTCCCCTACCAGCCATTCCTGCCATACCCCCCCTACCTCCCCTACCTGCCTTTCCTGCAATACCTCCCCTACCTGCCATACCTCCCCTACCTGCCTTTCCTGCAATACCTCCCCTACCTGCCATACCTCCCCTACCTGCCATACCTCCCCTACCTGCCATACCTCCCCTACCTGCCATTCCTCCTCTACCTGCCCTACCTCCCCTACCTGCCATACCGGGACGGAAATAAAAATGAGATGGCCTTTGCCAGAAGACTGCAGAGAAAATTTAAGGCAAATAATTCCACCAGAAATAAAGACCTGTCTTCATGTATGATTTTTGAATTTTTGTGTGCTTGACAGAATTTTGAGAACAGTTTGAGATATTTTACATAAGTATACATGAAACCTGTCCAACATAAGATGGCTCTACAGTTTCCCCTCCCCAAAAATACAGACTATATAAATGTAAATAGCACCATGCATCTGTCATAAAACTGTAATAGGCATGAGCTGTACACAGACTATAAGAAATTCGATATAGTTAATTATTATTTTAATACATTTATCATGAACACAAACAGTAATTTAGAGAACTTTGTATAGTATCAGGTAATACTGTAATGGCTACTTACACCATGGCCAGCCTTTCGGTAAAACATGTTGATCTCATCTAATCTGTTTGACATTGTGCAGTCGAGTGGGTCATGTTACAGCAAGCATGAATAACACCATTCTAGATATAGTAGCTAGCCTTTGCTATTTATTGTGTCAGGAAATGTTAAAAAAAACATGCTACAGAGATCAAACATGAATGCAGCTGTGGTGGTATTACTGTACATGTATTTGTCACTTCCCCACCGGTCTATATGTTAATTACTTCAGCGTACCGTCCTAGTCAGTTCTCTCTTGAAAAAGTTACTATTTTTGACTATTTAAAAATCAAGATTGAAAGCACTCAATAGATAGAAATAATTGTTTGGTTCAGTTGTTCAAAAATAAATAGACAATGTTTTAACAATTCTCAACCAGGTGAGATACACATGGTCTCATTAACTAACAGACATTACTTAAAAATCTTGGCCATTGTATAACTACAGTGGTAAGAGTATTCACCCCCTTGGTTGTTTCCACATATTTTTGTGAGAGCATAAAATCCAAAATGATTTATTTAGGAGTTTTTGCCACAAATGGTGGAGTGGAGGCTAATCGCAACCCTACACACGCTTGAGGTGAACTGGGGGCCAAAATTGGTGATGATATCCTCCAGGATCCAGATTTACCTCAACAAGTAGTCAAGGAGCATTAAACTGTGTGCACACCAAACTGGAAGAAACATACCTCTAAGCATCCCACACCATGGTGGATCACCAGTACTTCCTTGAGATGGAGTGGAGTGTGTGTAATACCGGGATGTCCAAAGGCAGGTGTATGTTCCCAAGTCATCAGTCGATCTTGCACTCCAGCGGGAAAATAGGGGGGTCAAGAGGGCAGTTAGCAGGTGCAGGTTCTCTCATGCATGCCCGATGGATGGCCTCATCCACGTCCCACAGGACAGGAGCCCTGATGCGGGTGAGGGGAATGGCGGTGCTTCACCCCAAGTGCCTCATCTGCATTGTAGATACAACACAGTGCATCTGCTTTGGTGTTCTTAGTACATGGGCGACATGACAGGATAAAGTCAAACCTGGGAAAGAACAGGACCCATCTGGCTTGGCACAGGTTGAGTCTCTTCTCTGCTGGGATGTACGCCAGGTTCTGGTGGTTAGTCCCGAAGAGAAAAGGGTGTTTCTCACCCTCTAGCCAGTGTCTTCAGTCCTCAAGGGCCCTCTTGACTGCCAACAGGTTCTGGTCTCCAGTGTAATTCTGCTCCACAGATGACAGCTTTCTGGAATAAAAGGCACAGCAGTATAATTTGGGTGGATTACCTTGACACTGAGACATGACGGCACCTACAGTGCTCCTTGAAAGTATGTGAAATATTGGGATGGTCATTATTTTTGTATAAAATATAAAATCATTATTTGAAACCCAATTCATATTAAAGCCATCCCAAATAAAGGATACAAACAAACACAATAGATAATTTAATTGTTTATGCAGCAAAAGTGGTTTATTAACCAAAAACTCTGATGTGTGAAAAGATATTTGAAATCCTTGATTCAATAGCTTGTGGCACCTCCAGAAGCAGAGATACCTTCGAGTAAATGACTCCTTTAACCACTAATCAGTCCCTGAAATCTTTTTCTGGGACTTTCAGCCACTCCTCCTAACAGAACTCAGCCTACTGAGAGAGTTTGATCATGTATTTCCTGCTTCAAGTGCTGCCACAGCATTTTGATTGGAGTAAGGTCAGCGCTTTGAATTGGCCAATCCAAAACACAAACCTCCTTACTCCTGAGCAATTCCTTGGTAGATTTGCTTGAATGCTTTGGGTTGTTGTCTCATTTTTGACCAGTTTTAACTCCTTGTGTGACTGATTTCCTGAATTTCTGTGTACCTCAGAATTCATAGCTCTCTTGATGATATGCAGTCGACCAGGTTGAGGGGAGGAAAAGCTGCCCCAGATCTTGACATTCCCACCAACATAATTGACTGTTTTTTTGTTGGTAGGCAGTGTTGGGTTTTTGCCATAAATAGCGGTTTTGATTTTCACCAAAAAAGTCCATTTTTGACTCATCTGTCCAGGGAAAGGACTTCCAAAAACCTTCAGGTTTTTCCAGGTGGTCTCTGGCAAAGTTAAAATGGGCAGTTTGGTTCCTTCCTGAATGCAATTTCAGTTCTGTTCTTTTCAATTTGTTTAAGCATGCACAGTAAAAACAGATGCAACAAGGGAGTTCTGCAAATCTCAATGTTATGTTTGAGTTGGCATTTACCTGATGTAGGATTTTTCTTGTGGCTCTTGGGGATATGTTGGAAGGGCATCCACCTCTAGGCTGTGTAGATGTCATGTTAAATGCCCTCAATTTGTAAATAATTTGCCTCAAGGTGGACTGTTGGATCTATACAACCATCTCCAGTATTTCTAGATGGTTGTATAGCCTTCCCCAGACTGATGTGCTCTCACTACCCTCGTTATGATATCCTTTCAGATCTTCTTTTCTCTCTGCATTGTGTGTTTTGCATTCACCTGTATGGGTAACACCAAACTGATCAGGGGCCGTACTCACAAAATATCTTAATATTAAAAGTAGCTCCTAACTATAAAAAATAGTCAGTCCTTACTTTAGGACTTCTACATTTTTGGCCTAAGAGTATTTCAAAAAGCATTTTAGCTAGGTTGTGACAACTCTACACTACTTGGCCACAGGGAAAATGCAGCTATGCAGCGCAGACGAACTTCGTATATCTCAGTCATCTGTCAGTAGAATATTACATCAAACAATAAATGCCCTCCCCAGACCCCATATTGTCTGACAAATCATTTAGTTTCCTCATTTGCCAACTACATAGAAACAAACCCAACTTCATGGCCATAGATGGACCACCCGGTGTAGTTGGTGCTATATATCGGACCCATAGGCCTTATTGCATGAATTATTGCACCATCAAAAGATTTCTTTACGCACATTTCTTTATGAGCAGCCAGACATGTAAAACGCTGACAATTAGCTGAACATATCTTGACTAGTCAGTATGTCATTATTGGTTTCATGTTTAATCCGTGACACTTACCCTACATTTTTATTTTTAATATCTTTATTTCAATATGGCGACGTGACATATCGTTCTACAGTATTGCTATGATGAATTCACTGACAGAGACCCCTCCCTTATCAGCCAATCACTGTGGGCATAGTAATTAGGCTAGTTCATGGAACACGACATCATCCATAGCAACGGGGTCAACCCTGCCCTTTCTCTTAGTTTAAGACTTCTCCCCATTCCTTAGTAAAAGTTGGTCTTAGCAGTTTTGTGAATAGGTTTTAAGAGGAAACTCTTAGCTAGGAACTTTTAGGGCTGTTTAGGAATATGGCCCCTGAATGGGGTAATTTACCCCAGCCATCTTCCCTAAGACCTGTTCTGAACCAGCTGAAATAGAAACACATGGTTGAAGTCGCAAGTTCTTATAATGGTTATGTTTCCTTAATATTATATAATCATTGTGATGCATACAATGATGGCACTTTTCAGGATATATTAAAAATTTCAAATGTGTATGTAAGAGTGTCTGTGGAATGGAACTCGAGCTGAATATAAATGGGCAGGCTATACATATTTTGGTGTGGTCTACAGGTTAACATATTTTGTTGTCCCTATCACTAATTTGTTGTGTTCACAGTATTCTCAGTAATCCTGTCTGTCACTGTAATAACATTATTTCTTTTTTTTTCACAATTCGTGTATACCCAATTGGGCAATATAGGAACACCCCAAAGCAGTTGTGAGGAACAGTGCAAGACTCTGGCAACTAACATCTTGGAGAACATCCTTTTTGCTTACGGCTCTTGGAGGAGGGAACGCATCACTACGCTACATGGAAGCTCCTTGTGGAGGAAGGAAAATGTATGGATTGTGGGTGCAAGCTAGGACGACAGAGGCAGAATAGTACTGTACATGGAATTCATTGTCCCAAACACACGGTAAAATGGGGAAAAAGGGCTGGATGAAACCAAAGCAAAGAAAGTAAAACTCATACCCCCTAACCCAACTTACCTAACTGAACAAAACTAACCTGGCTACTCTAATAAATGCAGGGGGTGGTCTGCCCAGGTCTTACCTAGTGTGCATAGACAGTTTGAACTACTTCGGGTAATGTATACCCGCTGGCCTCTTGCCTACACACTCCCAAGGTGTGTTCCCCTTCCCCCCCTGGGAACAAATGAAAAGAGTATGAAAAACAAAAGTACACCAGTGTTAAAACATCGAGAGCAGTCTGGCTGCTGCTCTCCACTGTGAGTCGCTTCCGGCTCCACTGTGGGTCGCTTCCAGTTGCAGGCTCCGCTTTCAGTAGAGCTCTGCTGTTTTCGCTACACAAGACAACGATAACGACACAACGGTATGTGACTGATTAGCATTATCCAAAACATTGAAAAACATCTGAATGCATGGGTCTTGCATATGTTAGGCGTGAAAATAAAGCTATTAATGTGTAAATGTAAATAAGGCAAATTCCTGAATGTTACACATGTGCGTAAGCTATTTCTTGCCGTTTTTAAAGATAGGTGGCTAGCGTTAGCTCCTGACGTTTTATGGTAGTATAAACTTTTTTCTGTGAATAACTTTAACTGCGTGTTCGCCTTTATTATAAGTTTGTGTAAAGAGTTTAGGGCATAGGTCTGCATTTGTCTTTAGATGTTGACTATGAGGCTCGGGTTGGTTATTTGTCATCCAAAAGAAGATAAAAAAAGTATTTAAAGTGTCTGTCGTTCAGGCCCTTTGGTGTAAACAAAAATGTATAGCCTACTGAAATAAGCTTTTTCACACTTAAACAGCGTGCAAAGACTTAACATTAGAACAGCCAGGCCTTTTTTATCCCCTATAACCGCCAGAGCCTAACACCGTTTGGCTTCATTAGCATATGAATCGTCCCTATTAGCATGGACATTCTCCTCCGCAGCATCACCATCCAGCCAGAGCATCAGTTCATCTACTGGGTCGTTATCAAAGTATATAGAAGTATAAAAAATAATGAATTACAGAATTTACTTGTTTTAAATGGTTAATGAATTTGAAAAATACAAGAATGTGATTGTATTGAAGGTTTTATCATACGAAAAAAAACAACTAAAAAAAGAATGACAATTATTTCTAAGAACACAGGCTAAAGTATTTTCCTTCGTTTATTAGGCCCTACAAATGTACAAAATTAAAATTACACAACACTTAAATTATTCAAAGATAAATCCATTAGAATTTAGTTTTCATTTTGATCTCATTTTGATGACGTACAAGGTAAAATAAGAGACATTATCGACTAGTTTGCGACAAAAGATAAATGCATGAATAGCCTACATAGGCCTAAAGCACGGTTGCTTGATAAACACGATACATTTAAAACAATGAATAACACATAGGCTAAATTCGATTACAGAGTAAAAGATTGGAATTTTGTTTTGTGAATAATTATTTAGCCTAATACATTTGCAAAATATTAATCTTCAGCAAAATAAGAAGAGAAAATTCAAAGAGAGATGATAGGATATGTGTGCGATGTAGTTTCTCTTTCCTTCCTAACATAAAAACAGTAACTTGTAATAGCTTGTTATCCTTGGTATTTCGTTTTGTAAATAATTATTAAGCATAATACATTTGTAGATTTACATTTGATGAATTAGCCTCCACAATAATAGAATAGAAATAATAAAATATAGAATAGGTTATGTGAACCGCACGTCTTTGCAGGTCTATCCCGGGGGTTGTAGTGCGGCTATCGAGTAAATTTCAACGCCAATGCTTAGCTCTAGTCTCCGAGATTACTGGCATATTAGATTTGTCTATAGGTGACATGAATAAGTAATCAAAAAACCAAGAGGAGTTATTAGAAGATGTTGGAATTCGTTTAGTGAATAATTATTTAGCCTAATACATTTGTAGAATATTAATCTTCAGTAAAATAAGCAGAGAAAATTCAAAGAGAAACGATAGGATGTGTGTACGATTTAGTTTCTCTTTCCCTTCTAAAATAAAAACTAACTGGTAATACCTTTGTTGAATTGGTAATTGGTGACTCGTAAACAAGATCCTTGGTATTTTGTTTAGTGAATAATTATTTAGCATAATACATTTGTAGATTTACATTTTAGATTTACATTTGAAGAATTAGCCTACACAATAAGCTGCATCTGCTATTGAAAAGCATTAAGGTGTGATAAGTATCCTATATCATGTGTATTATTTTTTAATAATAGCCTAGGCTTAATTAAGTATTTGAATGGTCATGGAAATCTATTATTTCATTTGTAAGTTCATTCAAATTCAACTTAGATCTGATCATTCATCTAGGAGTATCGCACATTCATCCATTGACGTAATTCAGTGAGGGGTGATTAGCGCCTGGGTACCATTTGGGTACCAACGCTAAGTGGTGTTGGCTGTTGGCTGTTGGCAGATTAAGTAGGAAAATAGGGTAAAAAAACAGGCAAATAGTCCCTAAATAGTTTTATGTTTGTCAGATTAGAATTCTGACAACGGAACAATGTAATATAGGCCTATTTAGAAAAAGTCATTTAAGTAGGAGGGTGTAGCTTTCAAATGGCCTTGTTATTTTAATTACAAACTCAAACGCCAATTGGCGTTGGCATTTGGCGGTTCTGGTGTTAACTGGCAGTATTAATAAATCTTATTGGAATTGACGTTTATGTACTATGATCATAACATTTGTAACCGTTTTCTGTCTTTTGTAGATGCATCATTTGATCCTTGAAATGAATGGAAGGCTGCATTCGAATCTTGCACAACATGTTGCAGACTCTACCACTACCCCCTTTGCCCTACATACCAACCTAACCCACCATACAGGCTTCAGCGGCATCTAGAAGTCCACATTAAAAATGGCATTATGTTTAAAGGTAAATATACCTTTAAATATATATATATATATATATCAACCTATCTATCAACCTATATATATATCTGTTTATGAGAGTGTTTGTGTGGTCTTGTTAGCCATTGGCTATTTTAAAGTTTTTTTTGTCTTGACTTGCTCCTAGATAAGAAGATCTGCAGGTGCACATTAAAAAGTCCACATTAAAAATGGCATTATGTTTAAAGGTAAATATACCTTTAAATATATATATATATATCTGTTTATGAGATAAGTTTTTTTTGTCTTGACTTGCTCCTAGATAAGAAGATCTGCAGGTGCAATTTAAAATGCAGGGTTGGGGGACATTTTCATTGCCCTGTTTTTGACAAAACTGTCATTAGAAGGAAAGACATGGAAAGACACCTGGAGGCTTGCCAAGGTGCGACACAACACACATCAACCTCAGCTGCTGCCCGGTCGAAACATAACATAGACCTTAGTTTGTCTGCATCTACTACAGCATCTACACTGAAAACCAACTCAACTGCCACGCTCTCTCCCCTGCTTTCACCAACCACAGTCTCCCCCTCACCAGAATTGACTACTCCTTTTCCCCAACAAGATTCAACAGCACTTCCTGTTCCCTCTGAAGTGTATTCTTGAACAACAAATGCCCTGCCCTCTTCTGTTGTCCCTACTGCCCAGGAGACAAAAACTCAATTAATCCTGAATAAGGTCAAATGTCCTCACTGCCAAAGTTCTTTCCATAAGAAAAACATGGCCAAACATATTCAGAGGAAACACATTGACAATTGAAAGGACAACAGTGAGTGATCATTTAAAGAGTGTCTGTGTGGATGCTACAAATGGGATATCCGCAGTCCAAAAAGCAAGTCATGGCTTTTCTGTGCCAATACATGTCCAAAACAAAACCTGGGGTCATGTGCATAAGGTTCAGTGTGAGTTGGAAGAATGCAGGCAGTATCGTTTAATTACATTTTGAAGTGGATTAACATTTAGCCATTGTGAACACATCCGCTCACTGGAGTACTGCAGGGAAACAGCTACAGAAGAATGTCTTAAACAAGATGTCTTATCTGAAATGGTGAATTTAAAATTCTTTGGCGAGGCTAAAAAAGCAACCTGTGTGAAAAGACTAGTCTTACTTAATTTCCTATTGTCTATTTCAAAAGGTTTTGACTGTGTGCAAGCTGCACAGTCGAAATGCAATTTGGATTCGAAGGGATCACGGATGGATCTTGTTATAAGACTAAGGGAGGAGATGAAGACAAGACATACATATGACAAGATATTCCAGAGTGTCTGGTAAGGGTCACATCTAGTTCCTAAAAGCTGTTTGAGATGAGCGATTTGCACATTACCATAAAACTTTCAACTTTCCTTTAAAGGTGGGTGGTCAGTGGTTCTGTGCCCTCATGGTGTGGTCTACAAGTTAAAGTCTAACCTGAGGGCAGAGTTTCCAAGGGAAACTGATCTTCCTGAACTTTGCCGATCTTCTTCTGTCTTGGAAACACCTGCCAAATGTCTCTGTTTATGACTTTGCTCGGGGTTTGGCAACTCATGTAAACCTCCGTTTCCCAACATCACTACCGTTCAAGCCGCATGAAGGGAGACTGGCTGTGTCAACCCAAGATAACATCACAGCCGCTCAGCAGAAAAAACTCTCTACCATGGCTGACTCAAATGTTGCAAAGTCCTGATGAAGAGGGACATCCATTCACTGGTTGCTCAGACCACTATGTTTTGTATGATAAAAAAACACCAAAGATCCACAGGAAGTGCTAAGGAGGATCAACCTAGTCCCAGAACTGCAGGTTATATGTCGTGGAGCTCCGCCCCCTTGAGGGCTTAGCTTTTAGTGGTTTACCCCCGCCGCGTATGTGGCCGTCACTGCAAAAGATTTATGCACATGCGTCAGCCAATTGGGGCACGCCTGCCCCTATAAAGGTACCTTTGCCCATAGAACCCCCTCCCTTTTTTCTTCAGCACAGCTGAACATCACTCTGCACTAGCCAAGAATTTGTCGCCAGTTATTCTTCACAACTAGCGTCTTGGATTACTCTTTTTTACAATGAGGAGGTTTTTCACCGCCGCTTGTTGCTACACCGACCTGGCCGCCAGTGGAGATTCTCACAGTTCCTGTGTGTCATGCCTTGGACCGGCGCACACTCATGCGGGACTTACCCACCCTCCTGTCTGCGCCGACTATACGTCCTTGCCTCTCCCTACTCGCGTAGAGCGAGATAATTTCTTCGAGGTTGAGGTCAATTTAGATGACATCCTGGAGTCTTCCAGCGAGGACGACGCCTCTGCTAGAGACCTTGGGGAGGGTGAGGAAGGTCCTTCTCAGGGCCCAACTCCCCTGACCAAGGCCGACCCTCTCCCCCTCCTCGTGGTGGGGAGAATGGTGCTACTGTTCCTGTTCCTCCTACCTTGGAAATAGACGACGACGATTCCTCGTCTGCCTCCCTTTCCCGTCCTCCTCCCCTCCAGCTGGGGTTTTCCAGGATTCTAGAACGAGCCATGCTCAGGATTGAGCTGCCTCTTCCTCCTCTTCTGCCGCCTAGAGAGAAGTCCAGGATGTCCTACAGTTCCTGGGCTGAATCCTTCAAAGCTGTCGATGCTCCCGCCCCGGAGGTCCAAGGATTTAAGGTTTTCGTCGAGGGTTCCTGGGACGTTCCTCACATTCGCACTGTAGATCGTAGGGACTTGGTCAGATCTATGTGCTCTTGTACCCGCCCCTTTGCGATTAGGGTTAGAGAATGTAAGTATATCTCCTTTTTGCGAGCTACCGAGGCTTCCAGGAATGTTATAGACATAACTATTCCAGCCTCTCTTCCCACTCGCTCAGGTAGATTAAAGCGCCGGGCAGCATCTTCAGTGATTAGCACGGCGCCGCGTGTTCCCCTGTACTTGGTATCCATGACAACAGTTTAGAGCGCTCTCACCAACGTCACCATGACAACGTTTGTGTGATAGCAGCTAAGATCCCATGTATACAGATGCCGGGTTCCATGCATAGCGGATCTACGCCTTCTAACATTATGAGTGCCTCTTCTGTTACGAGCCGCTGTGGTCTAGCGGGTGGCGTCGCCGACTCTCGTTTGGGAGATCGGGGTCCCGACTGTGACTCTTTTTCTGCTCCTTTCAGAGATAAACGGAGCTCCTGAACAAGGACGCTATTGTTTTGGTCTTGGAGGAATTGAAACACAGCTGTTTTCTATTCCCTCTACTTCCTGGTTCCAAAGAAGATGGGCGGTGTCAGACCGATTTTGGATCTGCGCATCCTGAACGAGTGTGTGACCAAACGACCCTTTCGCATGCTCACTACGACTCGCTTTTTGGAATCCATGCTCCTGGTGGATCTTTGCACGAGCATAGACCTGAAGGATGCTTATTTTCATGTGCCAATCAATCCTCACCACAGAAAGTTTTTCCGATTTGCGTTTCAGGGCAGGGTTTACAAGTACACGAGGCTGCCCTTTGGTTACACGCTCACTCCACGCACGTTCTCCAAATGCGTGGAGGCATTACTGGAACCCTTACGCAGACGACGAATCAGAGTTCTAGCCTATGTGGACGATCTACTGATTTTAGCCCCATTGGCGGATATGGCGAGGGTTCACACTTGCCAAGTGGTGTCCCTTTTTCAGGAATTGGGACTTACTGTGAATTGGGCAGAGTGCACTGAGACTGACCCAGCAGGTTTCTTATCTGGGTCTCCTCCTGGACACGCACCTGATGAGAGCGCGCATTTTGGATGCCAGGGCTCAGGATATCCTCTCTTCCCTCAACCTGTGTCGCCCACCTTATGTGTAATCGGTTCAGTCGATCATGTCGTTGTTGGGCATGGTGGCAGCTGTGCATGCAGTGGATCCCCTGGGACTGCTGCATATGCGCAGACTTCAAGCTTGGTTCTCCCAACAGTGGGTAGACCCTGTGCGTCATCGGAAACAACTCCTATCCCTGCCGACCAGCCTACGGGGGGATCTGGCCTATTGGAGAGACCCCGTCTCACTCTCTCAGGGTGTCCCCATAGGGACGTCATTTGTTCAGGTGTTCGTGGATGCCTCCCTGCAAGGGTGAGGAGGCATATGTTGGGCAGGCGATAGGGGGAGTGTGGCGTTCGGGTCCTCGTCACATCAATCTGTTGGAGTTGGACACTGTTCTGCTGGTGTTAACCCACTTCCTGGACCTGATCAGAGGCCGCAATGTTCTGATTCGCTCAGACAATCGGACCACGGTCTCCTACATCAATCGCCAGGGGAAAGTCAGGTCTCCTGCTCTCCACCTTTCGGCCACGCGCCTGTAACTCTGGGCTCACAGACACCTGCGCTCTCTCTCAGCCGTTCACATTCCGGGATGGCTGAACATGGGCACGGACCTAATGTCCCGGGACGGTCTTCGAGACGAGTGGCGTCTTCATCTGGAAATCATATCCCTCATCTGGGAGCGATTTGGGGAAGCCCAGACGGACCTCTTTGCGTTGAGGCAGAACGCTGAGTGTCGGCTTTGGTCCTCTCTCAGTCAGCGGGATCACCCTCCGTTAGGGGAGGATGCCTTTGCGCACTACCCCTGGCGTCCCGGGCTCCTTTACGCGTTCCCGCCGTTACATTGCATTGCTCTTCTACTGGCTCGGATCAGATTGGATCGACTGAATCTGATCCTTGTGGCACTGGATCGCCCCGCGGCGGTCTGGTACCCGGAAATGTTTCAACTGCTGGAGGACCGCCCATGGACGGTCCCTCTCAGACAGGACGCGCTATCCCAGGCCGGGGGCACGATCGTTCGCTCACCGTCGCTGTTAGGGACCCTCATAGTCTGGCCCCTGAACGGGACAGGCTGATTAGAAGGGGACTGTCTACTGCGGTAGTACGCACTATACAGATTCTGTCCTTTTTACAGTACCTATTCGACATTGAGAGATCGCCCTCTACTATTAGAGGTTATGCCTCAGCGATCTCAGCTTGTCACGAGGGGTTTGCTGGTAGCACTGTTTTCAGCTACCCGCTGATTAGACGTTTCCTTTTGGGTACGCGCCGTCTGGCCAGGTCCAGTGCGCCTCAGTGGGATCTTTCCAAGGTGCTCAGAGCGCTCTGCTCCTCCTTTTGAGCCTTTGGAACGGAGCTCTCTCAGATCGCTTTCTATGAAAACGGCCTTGTTCCTCGCTTTGTGCTCTGCCAAGCAAGTGGGCGATCTGCGTGCGCTTTCCGTGTGCCCTGGATGCCTGTCCATCAGAGGGGATCTGCGTTGTGCCACGCTACGCCCGAACCCGTCGTTCGTGCCTAAGGTAATTACAAGCTCTTATCAATCCAGGGTGATTGAACTACAGGCTTTCCTTCCTCCTCCCCACGTGGGTGAGGAGGAGGAGAGGCTGCACCGTTTGTGCCCCGTTCGCGCCCTGGCGCATTACGTTGAACGGGGGTCTCAGAGCCCACTCCACACGGGGGATCGCCGCCTCCTCTGCCCTTTTTCAGGGGGTTAGGGTAGACGATATTTGCGCCTCGGCGTCGTGGTCGTCAACGTCGGCTTTTATTCGTTTCTACCTACTGGATGTTTATTCTCCGTCCCTGACTCATTCGGTTCTCAGCGCCGCCACTGGGAATCTGTTATTATTGTTGTCAGAGCCCATATGTTGGTGGGTTCTCTCTCTTTTACTGTGTGTTCTTTTGCCCCAGACTCCTATCGGGTTGGGGCGTGTGAACTTGCATGGCCCCATTGGGGGAGCGGTATGAGTGATGTCTCTCAATACCACGGCCTGGGTTTGCCTCCCATCGGAGGCTTTCTCTTGTTTTTTATTGTGCTGAGGTCTAGCAGGATCGTTTCTCTTAGACTCGACCTGACACTTTGTGCTGCTTTTTCTACATGGCGTGGCGTGTTTTTTGTATGGGCCTTATGTGAGCGATTTCCCGTTTTCCCATGGCCTTTTGTTACAACTTATGGCGTCGGGCGCGTCGTCTATTCCACAGCCCCGTGGTCTAGCGGGTTCACATCTGCCTATCATTTTCGCGACCCGGGTTCAATCCCCTGTTGGGTTAGTAGTTTGGTCCTTTCATTTACAGGCATGTCTTCACTTGCTCTGTAGGGTCGAGACGGTCTATTATACACGCATTCCTTGTATTCATTTGTTCCTCCCTGCCTTTGGCGGGCTGAGAGGTGTGTGTGTGATTTGGGTTGTGGGGATTGTCTTTGACTTGACCCAGCGGGTCCCAATGCTTCCTGTTGGGTTCAGCAGGGAGTATATCCTGGCTCGCTCGCTCTGCCGTAAACCACTAAGAGCTAAGCCCTCTAGGGGGCGGAGCTCCACGACATATAACGTTAGTTACCGGGAATGTAACTCTGGCTATATGAGTGGAGCGGAGCCCCCTAGACTTGTTGCCCTGCCTAACCCTGCTTTTCTGCTTGCTGAAGAAATTGTCGGGAGGGGGTCCTATGGGCACAGGTACCTTTATAGGGGCAGGCATGCCCCAATTGGCTGATGCATGTGCATAAATTTTTTCAGTGATGGCCGCTTACGTGGTGGGAGTAAACCACTAGGAGCTAAGCCCTCTACGGGGCTCCGCTCCACTCATAACTGGAGTTACATTCCTGGAAACTAACGGTTGAATAGCCAGGTGGATGAGGAGATTTTTTCAAGTATGCGGAAAAACAACTACTTCCTTAATATCATGGCACCGTCAACGCACATTTTTTTGATGACAAGCCTAGTACATCACAGGAACAACAACACAAACGCAAAGCTTTAGGAACAGCACCTGCAGAGAGGGCATGAGTCACATCGTTTGCAGGACATCACCCTAAATGACTTTGGACAAGCAGTATTGGGTAAATAAGAAGTCATAGATTTTTGTTTTTGTTTTACAGTTGTAATGTGAAATATAATGGTTGTGTTGAATACTAATGATTTTCTTAAAGCCTCAGGACACCCACTACCCGAAAAGGCTGTACAGCCACAACCCTCACCAGTTGGAACTTTTCTGCAGCAACAAGGGCTTCACACTGACACGTACAAAAGGTGGGAAGTAGGTTTTCAAATCAATGTGAATTTTCTTGTTTTTTGCTCACTTTAAGTCTTCTTGATAGACAATAACCCATGTGGAAAACATTGTGAAACCATCACAAAATGTGACAACGTAGGACCGTATCGAGCATCATGGACACTGCAAACTCATCCTGCCCAGGAGAAGCTGGTATGTAGTACGTCTTTTAAAGGTGAAAGGTAGCTCTGTGACATTTTAGATAGAGGTTTGTGCTTCTCATCTTGAAACCGAGGCACCCATAAAGTTCCTGGGGAAAATATGATGCTTTTTATGAATGCTATATTTCATGTGAAATAAAATTTTCTTTTTAATTCATCAGTTCAACTACGTCTTGGACACCGAGAAGCCAGGGACAGAGTTGATTGTCAAAACCTGGACATTTCCTGTTGTCTGTAAGTAGTGATACTACCTGTGGCATGTAGCTTTCATGAGGAAAGTTTTTAGACTATCAGGTGTTGTTAAAGATTATCGACTGTACTATGGTTGTGTTGTGTTATCACATTGTCGAAATGTCATTAACTCCAATTGTCTTTCTGGACTCGAAATGTGCAACTGCACAATTTGGATTTGGAGATCCGGAAATGAGAGAACTGTTGAGGTCACAAACTGAAACTTACATTTTGTTTCTCATAGGCGTTCATGTTCCTATGCGTTTTTTTAGCCACATTCTGATCTGTGTAATTGTTTTTTTCCTTCAGATTAATGTAACGAGGACTCGCTACATATTCAGGACTCACTTATTTTGGAATTTTATAATTTATTGTGATAACCTCACAGTACAAATATTTGAAAGCTGCAAGTGAGTTCATAGACCAGCACCATAAAAAGCCTGCTGAAATGGTAATTGTGTGACTGCATAGAAATGTTTGTTCCTGACTATATTAAGTAATTAGCTCTTACTGCAGCAGTCTTTTCAACTGTAGAAACCTTTCCGAGTCAATAAATCCTGGTCTGTGGAAAGAGGCGACTGGTTTGTAAATAGAGGTAATAGTATACAGTATGTATATTTTATATTTAACAGTACTGTAAAACCAGAACTAAACAACTAACTCTTTCTGACGTGCTAGGGTTTTCCACGACAACCATACGGGATTGAAAATGGCATCTTCATGCTGATGGTAGGAGACTTAACTAGCAAATTCTTTGTGCTTGAATTGTACTTGGCGAATGAAGTTGATTCTGATTAATTCTCTGTGTGTTCTAAACATGTTAACATTAAATTATTAATGTTTTATTCATAGTAGACCGAAGAAGCGGAAGTTTGATGACTTCACTGAGGTTGAATTACTTTTGATGCAAAATGAAGTTCATTTTGCTTGGGTTGTGTTTCCCTGTTTATTCCACCAGTCTGTCTATAAAATTAGGTTCACTTCAGCAATAATTACTGAACATACTTTTCCTCGGTAGTATCAGTATTTAGAACTTGTTTTGAATGTTATATTATTTTTTTAGAACGAGGAACAACTAGAGTGTCACGGTGTAGGTGGTGTGCGGGAGAAGAACCAGGCGCAGGCATATTCACGTTCGACGTTTTTTTTAATAACAACAAACAAACCAAAAAACCAAACAACGAACGGACGATAAGCTAAACTGAATGAAATGAAAATGCGCAACAAGCGACTTATAACAAAACATTCAAACAGTAGCAAAGCAAACACTCACCAACAACACGAAGACAAGCAACAATGATCCACAAATGCGGGGAGCAGAGGGGAAACTTTTAAACACTTACAAATGATGTGATGGGGACCTGGTGTGCATGATTGGAGACGTGACAGAGACAAGTCCGGGATGCGTTTGTGAGTGATGGGAACTGCAGGTGCACGGAACGGTGGCGCTGCTGCTCACCGTACCATGACAGTACCCCCTCCCAAAGGCCCGGCCACCGGACGGGCCAACACAAACCCAGGCCCAAGGTAGGGGGGGCGGGGCAGCGCAGAACCCCCCCCGGCACAAACCCGCCGAGGGGGCGGAACAGCCGAGACTAACCAGGGCGGCGGAGCCGTCGGGACAGGCCGGGGAGGCGGAGCCGGCGGAGGGTCAGGAGCCGGCAGAGGGCCAGGAGCCGGCAGAGGCCGAGAGACCCGGCGGCGGCGGCCAGTCCTACGAGGGCCAGGAGCCGGGAGAGCCGGAGGAGGGTCAGGAGCCGGGAGAGCCGGCAGAGGGTCAGGAGCCGGGAGAGCCGGCGGAGGGTCAGGAGCCAGCGGTGGGCCAGAGGCCGAGAGACCCGGCGGAGGGTCAGGAGCGGGGAGAGCCGGCGGAGGGTCAGGAGCGGGGAGAGCCGGCGGAGGGTCAGGAGCCGGCGGAGGGCCAGGCGCCAGAAGAGCCGGCGGTGGGTCAGGAGCCGGTGGAGGGCCAGGAGCCGGGAGAGCCGGCGGAGGGTCAGGAGCCGGCGGAGGGCCAGGCGCCAGGAGAGCCGGCAGAGGGTCAGGAGCCGGGATAGCCGGCGGAGGGTCAGGAGCCGGGAGAGCCGGCGGAGGGCCAGGAGAGG
>JACXGI010005599.1:21567-38261 GCA_016801175.1 Esox masquinongy | reverse complement strand
AGCACTTACCATGCTCCCAATATAGTCTTTATGCACCTGGATTGCATTGAAGACACATTCAATTGCAACAAGCAATTGTTTTGAGAAAAATGAAATGGCCAAACGGCGAAAGAAGTGGAATAAATGAATATGGAGAGCGAGGATAGTGAAAATGGGTCTGAACATTCAGACGATGAAAATGGGTCTGAATATTCAGACGATGAAAAGTATCATGACGGAATCGACCTATATGTAAAATAGGGTAAGTGTAGCCTAAATGCTATTCTATGATAATGTCTATTATCATTTTGCATTGTTTTAGTGGAATTACTAGCTATATATGATAACTTGATATAACGGTATGGTAGCCAGTGGTCAAATGTGCGCCTATGCTGTGTTGTGTAGAGTGTCACTGTGAATATAACCATCCAAAAAAAGACTGGACACATCCCTGTTCTAATCTCCACCTCTTTCAGATATGGCACATGTAGGGAATCCTCAGAGTTCAAAAAGGAAGGGACTGCCATCTAGTGGTGGCTTTTGGAGGTACAATATGACAGAATAAGTTCAATGACCCCATATGGGCATTTTCAATGATTTTCAGAAAGTTTGTGAAAAAAATTGATGTGGACAAGATAAAAAATAAAATGCCGGGTTCATTTTATTATTTTATAAATTCAAAACCATTCAACTTGTACTTATTCTGAACCCCTGGGTTATACAAATGTAATATAAAACAGGCTACCTATTATATTTTACTATTTTATTTCAATTTATAACCAAAATATGTGCTCATGCGTTTTTATTTTCATTTTTCTGACTATTTCACATTATTACTCATGTAAGTGTCTCAAAAAAATTGTTTTCAATACATCCTCCATGTAGCTGAGGGTCTGCAGAATCCCAACATACAAAGCACTTCCTTCTACTATAAAGGATGACCATTTTAGAAGCCAAAATGTCAAGGTAGTGACAGGCGGACTTTAAAACCCTAGCCATTTTAAACAAACACTAAACTATGAAGCAACTATCAAGAAACCTTTAAATCGTCACATTTAAACCAATACTAAATTATGAAGCAACTACCAAGAAACATTAAAACCATCACATTAAAACCATCACTAAACTATGAAGCAACTATCAAGAAACATTAGTAGCACATTAGAAACAACATTAAACTACAAAGAAAAAATGCAGACAGCAGAGCATGACAACATGATAAACATAGCCCTAACAGCAGACACTATAAAAACAATACACCAGAAGACAAACATGTTTGGAGTGAAAAGACCTCAGGGCAGGAATACAATGAACTGTCATCACAGAAAGCAGTTACACATTTCAGTAAATATTGGAGATTTTGTTTTTGGAATGTAGCAACGGTGACAAAAGTTGATAGAGTACATACATTATGGCAAAATCTAAGAAACATTTCCCCCCCAAAATTATATTTCATAGTTTATAGTTTTAGAGTAAAACTAATTACATGCATTTGGTGATTCATTTTAGTGATGATTAGTTTGACATGTTCAGAGACAGTGCCGTTCAATCCTGCCAACTGATAGGGCCAAGAAGCACAGCTCAAACGATGGGCAAATAAGGTATACATTCTCTGAAGAATCAAGGCAAATCAGTCAAGAAACAGGACATATGTACCATGGCGCAACTGGGCCCTCATCTGCTGCATCAGCGTTGTACCAATGCCCCCAAGGAAGAAAGCTAGCAAGTTCCAAAACATTCTGCCAGCAGGGCCAGCCCCGTTGAGACCTCGTAAGGGGAGGCTTTCTAAGGCCCCTGCAGGGCAGCTTGAGGCCAAAAGAGTTAATGGACAGAGAGGGAAATACAGGTGACACCTGTATATGATCCAGGAAAAGGTCCACGGGAAGAGACGAAAACAATTACAAGGTTGAGATTGGGACACAAGGCTCAATACGTCTTTGGAATTAGTAGGGAAGCATCAGTTTGGGAGGTGTAATCACTGCCAGAGATGGAGACAGCAGAAAACATATTATTTCAGTGCTAGAGATATGGGAGAGAAAGGGAGGAATTTCCCTTTAATATTTTATCATTCCTGTCTTTGTTGCATTCATATTAATGATAAAAGTAGAAAACTCTAGTTGTCATGACAAAGATTGGAAGGGATTACTACTTGCGTTGAGGAATAATGGTGTTGAAGTAGTAAGTTGAAACAAGATTTTTTGTATATTATCAGGCCATGTATTGTTTAATTAAGTAATTTAATTCCTTAGGGAGACAAGAATAATGGGGAGCATTTTTGACTTTCCTTGTCTGGTACACACTAGTGATGGGCATTCCGAATCACTAAATTGAACTGAATCATTCAGTACAGGTCTTTGATTAGACTCCAATCATTTGGATCACTGATTCATTTAATGAATCTTTTTGTCCAAGCTCCTAATTCCATCTCTATATCATGGTAGAACCTTGTTGTACACTATAATAGAATGTTTATAAAATGTTATCGAATTCACTGTGAATGTTTGGTTTCTGTATTTAAGGAGCATACACAATTAGGCTGCAATGAAAAACCAGTGATATCATATCCTAACGATTCATACTTGTTTCCTGCAGAGTGTGAAGTACTCTGGTTCTTACTACAGGAACACCACCGGTTTCAGAATTGGCTAAAGTTGTAGTTATGGACACTTAAATGACAGCCATTTAAAAATAATCAATAACTTAAATATGACAGCACAGCCTATGTGTCATACATGTTAAACCTGAAGAGGAGGTAGAGGTCTTCACGGATACATCCGAAATCCGATTACGTGAGATCCGATTCGTTATCCGACTTGGTCGGATACAACATTATGTAGGCCTAGTTGACTGTCGGATCCCGAGTCGGATCAAGCTTGGTTGCCATGGTTCTCGGATAGGTGTGATAAAATACCGACTATATCCAAAATGACAGCCTATAATAAGAAGAAAATATCCTGAAAATAATGAACATCATATCGTTCATAACAGCTATGCTTTGCAGTTGGTTAAATAAAGATTATTTGAGCGTTCACAGCTCTTCACAGCATGTATGGTTTGAGGTTCTTAAACTTGCAACAAAAAAATGCCTATATTCCGCGGTTCAGGTAGCCTATTTTATACATATTTCAATGGAAATATGCGATCAGATGCTTTTATGTTACGAGGCTTGGTGGTTAGTACTGTTGTAAATACATTTCAAAGATATTATTCGCAATCGCAAGATGTCCAATACGGCTGACTTTGTGTGAGGTGACGACAAATCACTTTCAGAAGCTCCGCGGCTCTGGAGTGCAGTTCATGTAATTATTCTAAACTACTATAAGACATCCCACAAGCTCTGTTATAGACCTATATTTGTGCACAGGCCATGTAACGGATGTGCTTAAGCAGCCTACTGTATTTAACAAATAAATTAATACTCACAATTTAGCGGAAGATAGCGCATTTTGGAGAAAGATGAGTGCGACCGAGGTAAAGTTGGTTTGATATTGGACATTCAACGGATATTCAAATCCCGACATCAGGTACTGTTTTCCCTGACTCGGCCACACTATAACCCGGTGTATCGAACGAAGTATACAACCGTCTACTTATGGTTAGGAACCATCAATAAATTACATGCCTCAAAGTTATGTATTCTATAGCTTTTTAACCATGTGGTTTAGAAACCCCAAACCACTTTCAAATAGTTCAAAGGGGACACCCACAGGTTGCACAGCCTTTGGATTTGACAAAAAAAAGTTTTGATTTTTTTAATAAACAATTGAAAATGTAAAAAATCAATAGCTTTTTTGATGAATGACTTAGAAACCTCACACAACTTTCAAATGTTTCATAGAGGACACCCACATATTGCACAGCCTTTGGATTTTCCAAAAAAAGTGTTGAATTTTTTTAATACACATTTGAATATTGCAAAATTCAATAGCTTTTTTGTTGAATGACTTAGAAAACTCAAACCACTTTCAAAATGTTCAAAGAGGGCGCCACATTTTGCAAAAACTTTGGATTTGACAAAGAAAGTATTGATTTTTTTAATAAACAATTGAAAATTTAAAAAATCAATAGCTTTTTTAATGAATGACTTAGAAACCTCACACAACTTTCAAATGTTTCATAGAGGACACCCACATATTGCGCAGCCTTTGGATTTTCCAAAAAAAGTGTTGAATTTTTTTAATACACATTTGAAAATTGCAAAATTCAATAGCTTTTTTGTTGAATGACTTAGAAAACTCAAACCACTTTAAAATTGTTCAAAGACACCCACATGTTGCACAGCCTTTGGAATTTCAAAAAAAAAGTTGTGATTTTTTTAATAAACATTTGCAAATTTAAAAATTCAATAGTTTTTTTGATGAATGACTTAGAAAGCTCAAACCACGTTCAAATTTTTCATAAAGACACCCACATATTGCACAGCCTTTGGATTTCCCAAAAATTTTTTTGATTTTTTTTATAAACATTTGAATATTTAAAAATTCAATAGCTTTTATGTTCAATGACTTAGAAACCTCAAACCACTTTCAAATTGTTCAAAGAGGGCGCCACATTTTGCACAGACTTTGGATTTGACAAAGAAAGTTTTGATTTTTTTAATAAACAATTGAAAATTTAAAAAATCAATAGCTTTTTTGATGAATGACTTAGAAACCTCACACAACTTTCAAATGTTTCATAGAGGACACCCACATATTGCACAGCCTTTGGATTTTCCAAAAAAAGTGTTGAATTTTTTTAATACACATTTGAAAATTGCAAAATTCAATAGCTTTTTTGTTGAATGACTTAGAAAACTCAAACCACTTTCAAAATGTTCAAAGACACCCACATGTTTTTTTATAAACACTTGAAATTTGTCATTAAACAAAAAAATGACAGCAGCACAAATGGAGCACAAGCAATTAAAGGTATTTTACCTGCGTAAAGATGGTCACATGCTGTGGACAGAGCTATATTGGAAAGAGAGTAAAGTCAGTGTGCTATCCAGTAGGAATGTAGGTTATGTACCAAAAACTGTATAAGCACAAACAAAACTTTTGGTGGCACAAACAGAGCACAAACGATTGAGACTATTTTGAGGCAGTTTGGAGCAGGTTGGGGGGCTGGTGACGCCTTCATTTAAAATTAAATATCTAATATATAAAAAGCTGCATCAGCACAAATGAAACTTTTAACGGCACAAACCAGCACAAACGAAGCACAAACAAACAAGACTAATTTGGGTGAATTTGGGAGATGTTGGGGGGCTGAGTGTCCTCAGAATGACCTATACAGTTATATTTAATATCTAAAAAATTACAGCAGCACAAACGAAAATTTTAACAGCACAAACCAGCACAAATGAATGCGCCTATTTTGACTCAATTTGGAGCATGTTGGGGGGCTGAGTGACCTCATCACCAATAATTAAATGTCTAATATATAAAATACCCAAGCAGCACAAACGAAAACGGAACAAACAAAGCACAAACAAAAGAGACTACTTTGGTTGATGTTGTGTTGTGGCGCTGAGTGACCTCAGAATGACCTATAAAATATTCATTAATATCTATAAAAAGAAAGCAGTACAAACGAAGATTTTAACGTCACAAACGGAGCACAAAGGATTGAGCCTATTTTGCCGAAGTTTTGCATTGGGTGGGAGGCCAACTTCACGCAGCTGTTATAAACATTTATGATGTTCCTGCCTTAATCTATTTTTCCCTTGAATGCACATAGAAGTTGATCGGAGAACTGAGCTGTAGGACTGGGTATGAAGCAAGTGATCAAGTTGTAGTAATCCGCTGTCAAACGTTCGAATGAACGGTACAACTGAACGAGTCACTAGAAAAAAGGACTCGTGAGTCCCGAGTCACTAAAAAGATTTGTTCGCGAACTGCACATCACTACAACTTACCTCGGCGAATTGGTCCAGCCAAATGAGGGGGACAAAAATATTGGAGATGATCTACATACTTTTGGCCATATGGTGTATGTGCACTGGTAGACACAACAGCTATTTGATTCTGCTAGAATAAACATGAAAAATTACTGCCTTCAGACATTTCATTTAAATATTAGGGGAGACTGGAGATGGTTGTAACACGGGTTGGTTGTAACATGGGTTAGTTGTAACACTTCCAATTTCTCTAATCAGGAACAAGTTATGAATCATCTGATTCACTCTGCACATGCTCAACTTAATCCTTATTTCACATGTGAAGAAGTAGCACCCTGTGCCAGACACAACCATTTTTAAAAGGAAAAAACTAATTTTGAGGTAAGAAAGTTTTTTTTTAAATTAATTTTTGTGATAGTATTGCCAGCTGTGTAATTAAATTCATCAAACTTAAATCATGTTTATTGTGTGTCTATCTAGATATCTTTCATGCAAGTTGTTAGTGATAATGTTTTACCTGTTAGCTGTAAGGTAAGCTAGTTCATGACTATAGGAGTCTTGGTTATTTGTAACCACAATTAAAATGTTACAACCTACTATATGCAAAATTTTTGTTGTAGGCCTATATATGTTTTCTTTGAATTTCAGTATAGACTGATGGTAACAAACAAGCACAAACACACAAACTAATATTCAGTAATGCTCATTTTGTTCAAATGTATTATGTTCAAATGTTTCACTACTATGACTGACAGTAACTAACATACTTCACTCACACATAACATACTTCACCCACACACACACACACACACACACACACACACACACACACCAATTATGTTAAAAAGTAATTAAAGTTTTGAAATAAAAAGCTTTCAATATTATTTTTTTGTCATAATTATTTTTTTATAATGTTACATTTCACCCCAGGGTATGTTACAAATGACCTACCCTATGGGGTGAATTGTAACATTTCACTCCTTGCGTTTGAGACTAAACCACATATTTTTTGTTTGTGTTACAGAAATAGCAGCTACGCTATCTAATAGCAGACACATGTAACTAGTTTGTATACAATTTTGAATGCACTGGCTTAAAAGAGCTTCAAGACACAGACAGAAATGTCCAAAATGTTACAACTATGCCCGGTCTCCCCTACCTCTTTCATACATTATACAGTAGGACGTAGTTAGGTAGAGGTAATGTCAGCTAGATCAAACTTTCGTGAGCCATAGATCATAGTTGCCGGTATCAACGGTAGCCTCAACTACGGTAACCAACATCGGTGCGCATGAACTTTCAAACCTGCGCGTGGTCGTGAAACAAGTCTGAATTACGAATTACGCAATCCTTCCTCCGCACCGTTCTAAAGCGCAGAGTTTGAGCCTCTCTTAAAATAGAGTTCTGTTGATAAAAAGTGGGGGGACATAGGCTAATGCAATTTTCAAAGAGGGGTGGGGGGCATGTCCCACTCACGTATCATGAAACCTTCGACACTGCCTACACGTTACCTAAGATCGCAAGATGCAGGCCTTCTAATTGTACCTAGAATTTCTAAACAAACATTTGGAGGCATGTCTTTCTCCCATAGAGCTCCACTATTGTGGAATGATTTGCCTATTAAGGTTAGAGATGCAGACTCAGTGCAAATCTTCAAGTGTCTACTAAAGACTCATCTTTTCAGCATGGTCTGTGATTAAGTGTAGTCTCGTTCTCCATTGGAAATTCTTGTAAATCTAAGGAATGTGCTTGTAAAGACAAGGAATTTTCCTTGTCTCCTGTTTAAACTTCGGAGGACATGAGATCTTGGACCACACCTCAGGAGTACCAGGCTCGAAAGACTATAGGTGTCCCTGTCCAAAGTTCTCCTGGTTGTGTTGCAGATAAAGATGATACCTGACAATTCCAGCTGCCACTCCACTGACCATTCCTTCCCCCGGATGGTTCCTGTCCTTGTCCATTTGGTCATGCTTCTGACCAGGATTATGTTTTGTAGACTTTGGACATGAACCCAAATGCATTTATAAATTACTACAAGTTGTAGTCTTAAAATGTTCACCCAGCACAGCCAGAAGACACTGGTCACCCCTCAGAGCCTAGTTCCTCTCTAGGTTTCTTCCTAAGTTTCGCCCCCTTTTAGGGAGTTTTTCCTAACCACTGTGCATCAACACTGTTGTTGCATACTCCTTGGGTTTTCAGGCTGGGTGTTTTGTAAAAGCACTTTGTGACAACTGCTATAAAAGGGGCTTTAAATAAATACACTTGATTGATTGATTTGAAGATGCTCAGGGCCAAAGCTGAGGAACCAAAAGCTACAGAAGATGCAGTGGGAGAAGCTAAAGTAGCTGTAGAGAAAGAAGCGGCAACTGTAAGGCAACCCCTAGCCATGCTGCCCTCACCATTTCTCTGCCCCAGCGATGCAAAAGCCAAGGAGGGTGAAAAAAAGCCAGGAGAAAAAAGCTGTAGAGGTCGTCTAAGCTACAAATGCTTGCACTGATTCCTCTCAAACTTCCACTGGAATGCCACTCCAATATTGATGGGCATTCCGAATTACAAAAGTGAAATGAATCTTTCAGTACAGTTCTTTGAAAATATTCAGGGAAAAAAGAATCACTGAATCATTTAATGAATCTTTTTGTCCAAGCTCCTAATTCCATCTCTATATCATGGTAGGACCTTGTTGTTTACTATAATAGCACTATGTTTAATGACTCACAAAAATAGTAATGTAACCGAATTAACGTTGTTCATTCTTTTCAACAGTTACCAAATTATTCAGTCTACAGAAAATAATATCACAAGTATATGTAATAGCCCGCCATGAACGACAGCAATAAAAAAGTTATCGAATTCACTGTGAATGTTTGGTTTCTGTAGTTAAGGAGCATACACAATTAGGCTACAATGAAAAACCATTGATATCATATCCTAACGATATACTGATATACTCAGTATTCATACT
Organism: Esox masquinongy; assembly: GCA_016801175.1. Taxonomy (NCBI): domain Eukaryota; kingdom Metazoa; phylum Chordata; class Actinopteri; order Esociformes; family Esocidae; genus Esox; species Esox masquinongy. The sequence continues at coordinate 29,439 of JACXGI010005599.1, read as the reverse complement.
TGTTTCCTGCAGTGTGAAGGCACTCTGGTTCTTACTACAGGAACACCACCGGTTTCAGAATTGGCTAAAGTTGTAGTTATGGACGCTTAAATGACAGCCATTTAACAATGATCAATAACTTAAATATGACAGCACAGCCTATGTGTCATACATGTTAATATTATGTAGGCCTAGTTGACTGTCGGATCCCGAGTTGGATCAAGCTTGGTTGCCATGGTTCTCGGATATGTGTGATAAAATACTGACTATATCTGAAATGATAGCCTATTATAATAAGAAAATATCTTAAAAATAATGAAAAAAAATCATATCATTCAAAACAAATCATATCATTCAAAACAGCTATGCTTTGCAGTTGGTTAAAGAAAGGTTATTTGAGCATTCACAGCTCTTCACAGCATGTATGGTTTGAGGTTCTAAACTTGCAAAAAAATGCCTATATTCCGCGGTTCAGGTAGCCTAATTTATACATATTTCAATGGAGATATGCGATCAGATGCTTTTATGTTATGAGGCTTGGTGGTTAGTACTGTTGTAAATAAATTTCTATGATATTATTCACAATCGCACAACATCCAATGCGGCTGACTTTGTGTGAGGTGACGACAAATAATAATCTTAATATGTTCACCCGGCACAGCCAGAAGAGGACCGGTCACCCCTCTGAGCCTGGGTCCTCTCTAGGTTTCTTCCTAAATTTCGGCCTTCTTAGGGAGTTTTTCCTAGCCACTGAAATTCAACACTACTGTTGTTTGCTCCTTGGGGTTTTAAGGCCGGGTGTTTTGTAAAAGCACTTTGTGACAACTGCTGATGTAAAAAGGGCTCTATAAATAAATTGGATTTGAAATACCGAGGGTAAAGTAGGTTTTATATTCAGAGATTATACAGATTCAACAGAGATTCGAAATAAACATTTAAACATTAAAAACTACTTGCATTCTTTACTGATAACTGATTTGATCAAAAAGTCGCCTAGAGTCAAAATTCCACAAACTTTGAAAAGCACTGTTTTATCGCAATAACTTTTTCAGAAAGTATCAAAGAAACTTAAGTCTTTAGTTCAGAATATTCTATATTAGACTGGACAACTTTTACAAACATTGTTTTTTAAAAGATCCCACCTAGATTTTATACACATTTTCAATCAATAAACGCTATTACATCGCAATAACTTTTTCAAAAATGTACCTAAAAACTTGATTTCAAGGTCAAAATATTTTAAACTAGGGTGGACACATTTTACAACTTTTGATTTGATCCAGAAATCACAACAAGAATCTTAAAAATTCCACAAACTTGGAAAAACGCAGTTGTATGCAATAACTTTACCAAAACGTTTCATAGAAACTTCATTCCAAGTTCAAAATATTCTCCAGTAGGCTGGACAACTTTTACAACCTCTGTTGAATCTCTGAATATAACCAACTTTAACTTGGTACGACAAATTACTTTCAGAAGCTCCGCGACTCTGGAGTGCAGTTCATTTAATTGTTCTAAACTACTATAAGATATCCCACAGGTGCTGTTGTAGACCTAGATTTGTGCACAGGCCACGTAACGGATGTGCTTAAGTAGCCTACTGTATTGAACAAATAAATTATAGTGCGCAATTGAGCGGAGGACAAGACATCGCATTTTGGAGAAAGATGCGTACAGTGCGTCCTTAAAACAGACCACTTGTCTCTACGTTTTAAATTAGAGATAACTTTCTACAAAATGTAACATAGGCTAAACCAGGTATTTGACCGGATGAACTATGACAAAAGCACGTGAAAAGTAAACGTTAACTGTCGCATCCCGTGGGTGATTTGGATAGGAAGTCCAGGGATAGGCCTACAGGTCGTCTTGGATGTAGACTACATTTCAGATCCGATAAAGACCTCTAAGATGAGGCTAACATATTGGCTTCCACAATTATTTTTGAAAGTATAGTTATTCACTGGTTTATGACATCTAACAAGTGTTAAGCATTGGTGATGAAAGACTTCACAGTGGCCTAAAGCTCTGCGATTCTCTTGTGGAAAAGTGATTCAATGATTTAACGAATCTTCTAGAGGAGTGATTCAGTACTCCCATTTCACTGAAAAGATTTTATGGAGTTAGATGTGTCTCAATATTCGTAAATATATCTAGAAAATCCGTGCTTATATTCATCACAACTCACAAATAAAAATAGGATTTGTAAATATGAAAAAACATTTTGTAAATAAAAACATTATCTGTATGGATTAACATCTGCCTCAAAACAGGTATACAGTACAGAACGTGCAGGCGCTAGAACAAACGTTTTAGTTGGGCTTTTGATTGCCATGGACGGGCACATTTGTCCTATTTATCAACATAGAATAGTAGCTAAAGCACGACGGACGGAAAGCAAATAATCTTTGCATGCATGGCTTGCTGAGGCTATATACTAGCAAAATACACAGCTGTCAATCAAATTTGAAAGCTTTAGTAACTGCAGTAGTTACACATTCTTTGTAGCTTAGTGATCACATCACTTAAATCACACCTTCGATCGCATTTGCAGATGAAGGCAAGTGAGCTAGCCTACATTCCCAACAGCAGATGAAGGCAAGAGAGCTAGCCTACATTCCCAACAGCAGATGAAGGCAAGAGAGCTAGCCTACATTCCCAACAGTAATTAGTGAAATACAGTATTGGGAAGCATCTTACCCAAACTAATTTTGGGGGGCAAAGAATTCTTGTTGGGAGGTAATGCCCCTGTGCCACCGGGTCTGTATACATGATTAAAGGAATAATACATAAAAGGCGACAATACATAATATAATACAATAGTACATATAATACATAGAGGGCAAGAATAAAATGGAAAACACTTAAGACAACTAAAATGATGTAAAATCAAATCAAAGTAATACAATAAGAAGTTAAGAGAAATCGAATAAAACAAACAACAGATTAAAACACAGTAAGAGGATGTTAAAAATGAGTAAAGAGTGGACTTGACAAAAACCAAGGGACAACGCCAGACTGAACTAAAAGCAAGAGAAAAAGGTGGGTCTTTAAATTTGATTTAAAATTGCAATGGTGGAATGGGACTTAATGTGGGATGGGAGACTATTCCAGAGCATGGGAGCAGCAACAGACAAAACTAGGCTACCCCATCCTTCCTGGAGGGTGGGTTCTTGCTTCTTCTAAACATACCAAATAGTTTATTTTGAAAGACCAAACATCTTGCCCATGTCTATGATCTGATGTTTTAATCCTTAATATAATTGATGCAACTGCTCTTTACTCTTATTTACTCTATTTCCATTACATTCATGTTCACTGTAGCAGAGGACTTTGAAAATGATGCATAAAAGAACAAATTGGTGCATAGAAATTCACCGGAATGCAGGGAACTAAGCATCTGACACTCATTGGGAAGGACCACCAGACACCGCTTCATTTGTGTCCCCCAGGTTTGGGGCCGCTGGCAAGGTGTCCCTTATTTTTCCACATTGAAGGTGGCAACCCTAATCTAACCCCAAGGCGCGACTGACTAGATAACAATATGTTGTTGGCTTGCACAGCTGCATTTGGTTCATTCAGTATGTGTCTTGCACATCTAGCTAGTGTTGGTGGTTATACAATTGTGCTCATACGTTTGCATACCCTGGCAGAAATTGTGCAATTTTGTCATTGATTTTGAAAATATGACTGATCGTGCAAAAAAATTGTATTTTATTTAAGGATAGTGATCATATGAGGCCATTTATTATCACATAGTTGTTTGGCTCCTTTTTAAATCATAATGATAACAGAAATCACCCAAAAGGCCCTGATCAAAAGTTGACATACCCCTGAATGTTTGGCATTGTTACAGACACAAAAGGTGACACACACAGGTTAAAATGGCAATTAAAGGTTAATTTCCCACACCTGTGGCTTTTTAAATTGCAATTAGTGTCAAAAAAGGTGAAGGTCCTGGAGTGGCCATCACAGCCTCCTGACCTTAATATCATCGAGCCACTCTGGGGAGATCTCAAACGTGCAGTTCATGCAAGACGACCAAAGACTTTGCATGACCTGGTGGCAATTTGCCAAGACGAATGGGCAGCTATACCGCCTGCAAGAATTCGAGGCCTCATAGACAACTATTACAAAAGACTGCTCGCTATCATTGATGCTAAAGGGGGCAATACACAGTATTAAGAACTAAGGGTATGCAGACTTTTGAACAGGGGTCATTTCATTTTTTTCTTTATTGCCATGTTTTGTTTTATGATTATGCCATTCTGTTATAACCTACAGTTGAATATGAATCCCACAGGAAATAAAATAAATGTGCTTTGCCTGCTCACTCATGTTTTCTTTAAAAATGGTACATACAACTCTGGAAAAAATGAAGAGACCACTGCACCTTTTTCTTTCCTTTCCAAAAAAGTCAAAAAGGAAGGTTTTGAGTGAGAAACAGAAGGGTTAAAATTGTAAATTGAACGCTTCTGTTCCTCACTCAGAACTTTCCTTTTCAACTTTTTTGGAAAGGAAAGAAAAAGGTGTAGTGGTCTCTTAATTTTTTTCCGAGCTGCATATTACCAATTCTCCAAGGGTATGCAAACTTTTGAGCACAACTGTAATTGCTCAGTAGTGAATGGAGGATGACATCAGGCATTCTCAAAGCAAAGTTTATATTTTTGATACATTTCTTTAGGAAACATTATTTCTTAATACAATAGTGAATCTTATGACAATAAAACGTAAACCATTTTATTTATTGTAACAAGGATACTCCAGTATGTAATTACTAATTTGCATTCATGAGGATTTAATAAATACAGAGTATTTTGTACAATCATACTGACAACATGATGTCAAACAAAGACATGGTTCATAACAAAAAATATAATTATAATAATAAAAGCAATATTAATAACTATACAGTATATTTTATGTTATGGTCTCCTCTCTGAGAAATAATCCTTAGTTCCTGAGGACTTGGAGACAGATTATTTTAGGAGTTCAGTGACGGGCCATAATTTGGTAGTGGTGGCAAAGAGGATGGTCGTTAAAACACGTTGCTGAAAAAAACAGGACAGAGAAGCAGGGTAATGTCACATGATTGATGAATCTTTTTTTTGCAATTAAGTTACAGTATCAAATCAATGTTAAGAACAATGAGATTCAGGTAGTGTAGAAGTCAGTAGAGATCACTACAGTATAGTTTATGCATTTAGTAACTTTAACACTTTGAATATTAGGGAATGTCATTCTAAAAATACTGCAAAGGAACTGAAGAGTGTTCACCTATTTCCTTGAGGTTTGGTGTGAGGGACATTGAAGGACATTGTGAGGGGACATAGACACAAACTATAGTAGGAGGGAAACAAAGAGAAATACAAACACATTATATTAAGGGTTACTCTTGATAAAAAGATCCAATATTCCAGTTTGTTTTTAACTTAAAGCATCTTGGGAACACTTCTCAAATAACCTGAGAGCCAGAAGTGCACTGAGTGTTGTGCAGTAGATATAATTTTATCTCTGATTGGATGTGTGATGAAAGGTTGACAAGTGGCGACCAATACTTGCCAAATAAAAAGTACATACACTTCTAACAAACTAAAGATGTAGGTGGACCATAATGTTGGTGTAATATCACACTGTACTAACACATGCATACAGGACTTACACATGGATACAGATTTCCTTTTATAACCACTAACGTTAGCACGATGTGCAAGACTCATACTGAATGAACCAAATGCAGCTGTGCAAGTCAACAACATACCGTTATCTAGTCCGTTGCGTCGTCGGGTTAGATACCTTCATTACTTTAGTTAAGCTACAGTAGCCTACTAGCTGGCTAGCTAGCCAACCAGATGTAGGCTGACATAACTAACTGTGCTTAAGTTAGTTTTCTGAAGTCAAAAACACGCTCAGCGTTGTATTACCCATTGGTGATGCAGTCAAATATTGTTATACAAATAAACGTAATACTCACATTTCAGGAAAAACGTGTCCTAGCTACCTATAGACTCCAATCTACCAGGCTCCAGTCCAGATATTCCACAAGTCCCACCAAGCGAGCCCTCTGACTGAAACCACGCACAAGAGAACTTGTCGACCGAATGAAAATGTGTGTCAAAAATGTGGAAATATAAAATTCAGATCCGTAAATAAACTTAACATTTGTAAATGTTAGTCAACACTTGTAAATGTTAAGCAACAGTTGTAAATGTTTTACAGATTTGTGTTTTATTTGTGAAGTATGTTTTTACATATTCACAAATGTCATTTATATTTGTGTAACATGTTTACATATTTACAGATAATGTTTTTATTTACAAAATATTTTTTCACATTTACAAATCCTATTTTTATTTGTGAGTTGTGTTGAATATACGCACGGATTTTCTAGATATATTTATGAATATTGAGACACATCTAACTCCATAAGATTTGTTCAAAAAGAAAGAATCGTTCATCCAACTCCAAGGACGACGTTGCCACACTTGGAGAGAGTCTTTTGATTTTCCCCTCACCTCCACTGTTTGCTTTAATAGCATGCCCTCCAGGGCCCTGAACACTTGCAGTGTCTGTTACCCATGTCTCTCCCCATTACAGTACATGAATACTTAAATATCTATATAGATTAGATTAGATTCAACTTTATTGTCATTCAACAGTACAAGTACAGTACATTGAAATGCAGTTTGCGTTTAACCAGAAGTGCAAATATAGAGGAGTGCAGAGAAATGTACAAGTACAAGAATATGTATATACAAGTGGAATGAATAAGTGTGCAATTAATGCAAATGCATTACATATGGCAATTCTAAATGTGCAGTATTCACAAATTTACAGAAAATGTACAGGAATTAAGTATAATGTATGCACAAGTGAGGTAAATAGTTAAGGCAATTTTCAATGGCATTCTGAATTTGCAACTGAGGCAAATTGAGTAATGTAGCATGTGCAACTGAAATGCAGAGATGGCAGCAATAAGGTTCCCGAGGTAGATGTGTGTGTAACAATTGACACAGTGGCAGTTCTAAATGTGCAATGTACAGTGAGGGCAGGTTTAAGGTGCAAATGAAATACAGGAATAGCAGCAATGACACGTGAACTGAAAAATCTTATCAGACTAGTCCAGTAGTGCAGAGGGTGGGCATAGTTAGTGATGAGAAGTCACAAGAGTTCAGCAGGGTTACAGCAGATGCAAATAAACTGTTCCTGAGCATGCTGGTGCGAGAACAGAGAAACCTGTACCGCCTGCCTGATGGAAGGCGAGCAAACAGGTTGTGGCATGGTGTGAAGGGTCCCTGGTGATGCCGCGCACCCTATGCAGACACCGCTTGCGCTGGAGGTCTTCAATGGGTGGGAGTTGGGTACCCATGATGTGCTGGGTGGTTTTCACCACCCGTTGCAAGGCCTTCCAGTTGGCTGCAGAACAACCACCAAACCACACTGTGGCGCAGTTGGTCAGAATGCTCTCGATTGTGCAGCGGTAGAGGTTCACAAGGATCTTGGAAGACAGGCGGCCTTCTTCAGCCTCCTCAAGAAGTACAGGCGCTGCCGCGCCTTTTGGACCAGGGCTGTGTTGTTGAGGGGCCAGGATAGGTCCTCAGAGATCTGGACACCCAGGAATTTGAAGCTGGACACACGCTCCACCTCAATGCCATTGATGAGAACTGGGGCGTGACTGCAGCCTTTAGACTTCCTGTAATCCACAATGAGCTCCTTGGTTTTCTTTGCATTGAGAGCCAGGTTGTTATCAGCGCATCATACCGCCAGGCACTTGACCTCCTCCCTGTAGGCTGACTCGTCATTGTCACAGATCAGGTCTATTACCGTGGTGTCGTCTGTGAACTTGACGATAATGTTGGAGCTGTGTACAGGAACGCAGCCTTGTGGAACACCAGT
>JACXGI010005599.1:0-14297 GCA_016801175.1 Esox masquinongy | reverse complement strand
TGCAAACGAGTTTCAAAAGCCGTACTATAAATTCTCGGACTACAAATAGATTTCTTGATATTCTTACAAGCTCGCTCATCAACGACAGAGTAAATAAATCCGCAAACGATCAAATTGAGGATCTAAACTCAACACTGCGAAATACTTTACAGTTGCACCACTAAAAACAAAAGAAATACGCAACAAGAAACTTGCTCCCTGGTACACAGACAATACTAGAGCACTCAAGCAAGCCTCCAGAAAATTGGAGTGAAAGTGGCGCTCCACCAAGTTGGAAGTATTCAGACTAGCCTGGATAGACAGTACACTACAATACCGAAAAGCACTCACATCTGCTCGATCAGCTTATTTCTCCAACCTGATTGAGGTGAACAAAAATAATCCAAAATTTCTCTTCAATACAGTTGCAAAGTTAACAAAAAAGCAATACTCAACAAGTGAAGTGGGTCTTCACTTTAGCTGTAATGAATACTTGAACTACTTTGATGAAAAGATCATCACCCTTAGAAACCAAATATCTGACTCCTCCTTAAATAGTTAGTCCCCAAAATCTCAGTTGTCCTGAGAATGTCCTGAACCTCCCTGACCAGGTGTCAATGGGGACACTTGAATTCTTTGATCCCGTATCGCTCGACACATTCACTAAATTCCTTATGAGTTCTAAACCCACAAATTGTCAGCTAGACCTGATTCCAACAAAATTACTTAAGGAGCTATTTCCTGTGCTAGGTCAGCCAATGTTGAACATAATAAATTGCTCCCTTTCCTCCGGATGTGTACCAAACTCACTAAAAATAGCAGAAATTAAGCCTCTTCTAAAAAAATAGAATCTGGATCCTGACATATTAAACAATTATAGGCCAATATTGAACCTCCCGTTCCTCTCAAAAATCTTAGAAAAATGTGTTTCCCAACAACTGAATGCCTTCCTGATGTCAAATAACATTTATGAAATGCTCCAGTCCGGTTTCAGACCCCATCATAGTACTGAGACTGCACTCGTGAAGGTAACAAATGACCTTCTAATGGCCTCAGTCAAAGGTTCCGCATCCCTCCTGTTGCTTCTTGATCTTAGTGCTGCTTTTGACACTATTGATCACTCCCTTCTCTTAGAGAGAATGGAAACCCATATTGGGCTACGTGGACATGTTCTAGCCTGGTTTAAATCTTATTTATCTGAAAGATATCAGTTGGTATGTGTGGATGGCATATCCTCTGACAAATCAAAGGTATGCTTTGGTGTTTCTCAGTTGGTATGTGTGGATGGCATATCCTCTGACAAATCAAAGGTATGTTTTGGTGTTTCTCAAGGCTCGGTTCTGGGCCCATTAATGTTCTCACTATATATGCTGCCTCTGGGTGATGTAATCCGGAATCACAATGTCAATTTTCACTGTTATGCTGATGACACACAGTTATATATTTAAATGAAGCATGGAGAAGCCCCAAAATTAGCTACTTTGGAAGCATGCGTTATTAGGAAGATATTAGATATTAGGAAGTGGATGACAGAGAACTTCTTGCTTTTAAACTCAAGAAAAACAGAAATGCTCGTTTTAGGACCCAAGAAACAAAGAGCTTTGTTGGCAGATCTCACTGTGAACCTCGACGGCTACATGGTTGTATCCCAAAAAACTGTAAGAAACCTCGGCGTTACCCTTGACCCTGACCTCTCCTTTGATGAACATATAAAATGTCTCAAGAGTTGCTTATCTTCATCTTCAAAACATTGCAAAAATCAGAAACTTTCTATCAAAAACTGATGCAGAAAAACTAATCCATGCTTTTGTTACTTCTAGATTAGATTACTGCAATGCTCTTCTTTCTGGTTACCCTGACAAATCAATAAATAAACTTCAATTAGTGCTGCACACGGCTGCTAGAATCCTAACTAGAACAAAAAAATGTGAACACATTACTCCAGTACTAGCCTCTTTACACTGGCTGCCTGTTAGGGTTAGGGCTGATTTTAAGGTGTTATTGTTAACCTATAAATCAATACATGGACTTGCTCCTACTTACCTCGCTGAAATGATCCAGCCATACATACCTACACGTAACCTTAGATCACAAGATGCAGGCCTTTTAATTGTACCTAGAATTTCTAAACAAACACCCAGAGGCAGGGCCTTCTCTCATAGAGCTCCACTACTGTGGAATGAGTTGCCAATTAAGGTTAGAAATACAAACTCAGTGCAAACTTTCAAGTGTCTACTAAAGACTCATCTCTACAGCATGGTCTATGATTAAGTGTAGTCTGGCCCAGGGGCATGAAGGTGACCAGAATGGCTTGATACTGTCCACCCTTGCTGTCTTGTCAGGTGGGCTCTTATCACCACTGGGATGCCCTCCCTCCAACGCCATTCGGGGACAGAGTCACTAGCTTGTTGTTGTCTCTCTGTTGCGCACTACACGTCATCACTCCAGGGGTCGTCGTCGCCGACCTTCTAGCTGCCACCATCCCTTTTCCACCGGCACACAAACGCATCCTGGACTGTCATTACGCACACCTGCTTCACATTCCCTCATCACACACTGCTTAAAGCCCCCCTCTGCCAGCCACTCTTTGTCCAGTATTGCCTTATGTTTGTAGTACGTGCTTTCGTGTCCGTGTGTGTGTCCGTGTGTGTGTGTGTGTGTGTGTGTGTGTGTGTGTGTGTGTGTGTGTCCGTGTGTGTCCGTGTGTGTGTGTGCCAAATCTTCGAGTTTATTGCCTTGTTGCAACGCTTTTTGTTTTCCCCGTGTTCGAGTTCGGGAGTGATATGCTTCCTTGTGATTAAAGGCTGTTCATTCCGATCTCCGCGTCTGGTCCCTCACTCTCGCACATAGTGACAGTACGTTTTTAACTGAATTCTGGCTTATGTGGAAATCCTAGGATTTCCGTGCGCACAAAATTATTGGGATTTATCAAACTGATAAACTGATACACAACACATACGCATGCTTCCGTGGAAATCACGGAATTTGTTAGGTAGGCTACTGTAGCCACTTGAATTATTTTATTTAGCAGATTATCAAATTTAGCTTGAACAATGTAGATTTGACATTGTAAATAATACAACATTTGATAAACCTGCCATTTTTTTATTAGTTGGCTATGGTCATGCTGTGTGCCACTTGTTGCTATGTACTACTTTCATTGGGAACTTGAACTTCCGTCGTACCATCGCAACAGTAAAAAGGTGGTTCTCTGAATCGGGTACCCTTTAAGTCCCCCAGACTTAGTTCTAAGATTTTCATTAAAGGAAACCACAAAATGCATTTTAAAGCCATCAGTTAATAAAAGCAAGTGTCTTTGCATTATAATGCAAAAGAAAATATTTTTTATTTTATTTTTTAAAAAATGGGTTGTCTAAGTAGTAGACAAAATACACATTTGCATGTCCTCAGATACCATCATTACATTTTCATTGAATATTAAACAAACAAATAAAAAATGCTATTAATACCAAAAATTTGCTGCTAATATAATCATATGCTTTTCTACTTTAAATACAAAAATCTATGAAATTGCAATATTGACACACATCCCAGTTTGTTTCAACCCCATCACACCCTTCCACTTACCCCCTATAAAAATAATGGATCAGTCCATGTGACTTCAACTTTGATGAAGTGACATCACACAAGTCTTTTAAAGAACATGCTGCAAAGAAAGGCAAGGGGCAGTATCTTCCCTATATTTCATTGTTTTTATGGTCAGATTGTGATTTTCACGCTCAAGATTTCAACTCTGTTACATAAATAATTGAGAGTAAACAATTGTTTAGGAAAAATTAAACAGTTGTGTTGCAAAATATTAAAATTTTGTGATGTCCAAAATGGCATGTGATCCTACTGTCCTAGCCAAATATGGAGCAATGGCTACTTTTAGCTAAAAACTTCAACCCTGTCACATTTTTTTTTTATTACAACAGGGCTGAATCATTGTGACAGGGTTGAATGTTTGACACCTTAGTAGATTTTAGTAGACTTTGATTTGAACTGTCTGAAATAATACTTAATACTATTTAATGTTCAATATTTTCAGACATCACAATGGCAAAAACAGAAGAGGCAAAGAAAGTACAGGGCAAGAAGGAATGCATACCCAGAGAGAAGGGAAAAATATCTCAGGAGTGAGCATGAGAGGTGGAAGAGGGACACTGAGGCAGGGAAAAAGAAAAACATCAGGGATCTGAGTGATAGAGCTAAATGACATAAGCGCAAGAGTTGGAGGAAAGCTAAAAAAAGACACAGGTTAAGGGGTGCTTTGAGGAATATCAACACCCCTCCACAAAGTCCTGATAATCAATATGCAGAACAACCCAGATCTGGCTCCTCAAGGTCGGTTGTTAGAGGTTACTTTAGATATAGTTGGAAAGTATAAAAAGCTATTTTATTAGGGTGTGATTGAGTATGCATACAGTGTACTGTATATGTAGGTGTATAGGTGTTTGTCCATGTGAGATTCTTATAAGTTGCCTGCAGTTTTGGTGATTATTTATTGTCTGGTTTTGTTTGAGTCAACATTTGGATGGCAAGAAACAATCCCGAAGAGCAAGATACAAGGGCCTTAGAGCCCCCAAAAGGCTAGAGCTGGCACTGTCTATATCTATGATGCCAGGGTATCCTTTATGGTCATAACTGACAACACACCGCTTCCCTACATGATTAGGGTCAATGGTGCCAGGTCGGGCTGTCGCAATTATTACATAATTGCCTGATCGTGATTATTTGAGCCAGATCGCAATTATTTTTATGACAATGATCTTTTTGCACAATATTATAATTCCAAAATCATATGTTTCCAATCTGAATGAGGGAGTTTAATGCCAGTGTTAGAAACTTCTCAAATTTACCATGTCTGTTATGTCCGTTTCAATCAGTTAGGATGTCTAGCCCTGGGGTGCAGAAGATTAGATTAGATTCAACTTTGTCATTGAACAAGTACAAGTACAGTACAATGAAATGCAGTTAGCATCTGACCAGACATGCAAATAGAAGAGGGCAGAAAATTTACAAGTATAGTACAAGTATAATGTATGTTCCAAGTGGGATAAATAGTTGTGCGGGTACAAATGGCAATTCTGAATGGCATTCTAAATGAGCAGTCGAGGCAAAGATGTCCCCGAGGTAGCCATGTATATGTAACAACTGAAAAATGCAAGTACAATGGCAATTATGTGCAGTGAAGGCAAATTGAAGGTGCAAGGTAGCATGCGCAACTGAAATGCAGAGATAGCAGCAATGAGGTTCCCGAGGTAGACACGTACCTGTAACAACTGGAAAACTTCCTTATCAGACTTTGCAAGGCAGTGTCAGAGTCCAGCGGTACAAAGGGAGAAGTGCAACAACGTCCCTGAGAGGCGGGGGGTATGGTTAGTGATGGTTCATAGAGTTCAGCAGGGTTACAGCAGATGGAAACTGATCCTGAGCCTGCTGGTGCAGGAATGAAGAGACTTGTACTGCCTGCTTGATAATAGGAGGGCAAACAGTTTGTGGCATGGATATGAAGGGTCCCTGACGATGCTGCATGCCCTGTGCAGACACCGCTTCCACTGGAGGTCTACGATGGCTGGAAGCTGGGCACCAGTGATGTGCTGGGCGGTTTTCACCACCCGTTGCAGGGCCTTCCGGTCGGCTACGGAGCAACTGCTAATCCACACTGTGGCGCAGTTGGTCAGGATGCTCTCGATTGTGCAGCGCTAAAAGTTCACAAGGATCTTGGAAGACAAGCGGGCCTTCTTCAGCCTCCTCAAAATCTAAGTAAAGGTGCTGCTGCACCTTTTTGACCAGGGCTGAGGTGTTGAAAGTCCAGAAGAGCGTTTGACAGCTCTGCGGAAAGTTATAGGCACAGATCATCTACTGAAAGTCATTTGCTTCTTAATATCAGTATGTTTAAACCCAGTTTAGAAATGTTTTGCAATGCAAAGTTATGCAATTTCGCAACATCATTATTTCATAGACAAACGCTCGTTCACATACGCAGAATTATAGTATGGGTCTGCCGCCTGATGCCCACCAAATACGTCAAACTTGTTGTCTTGCGCAGGAAGTCATTCATTGTCAGTGAAGCAATCCGAAAAGGTATGTTTCCAATGCAATGTTGCATTGCGGTGCGCTTGGTGTAACGCAAGCGTTCCATATTTTCAACTCGTTTTTACTGTTGCAATGGTACGACGAAGTTCAAGTTCCTAATGAAAGGAGTACGTGGCAACAAGTAGCATATGACCATAGCCAATTAACAAAAAAAATGTCATGTTTATCAAATGTATTATTTACAATGTCAAACCTACATTGTTCAAACTAAATTTGATAATCTGCTAAATAAAATAATTCAAGTGGCTAGAGTAGCCTACCTAACCAACTCAAAAAACAAATTAAGTAGATAGCTGACTGTTGTTGTTAGCTAGCATTGTATCAAACTACTGTACAATGCGAACCATTCTGCTCTAACTTAGCTGAATCACCAGCACCTGTTTTCCACAATTATAGTAGGCTATCTCATTCAACTTGGCAGATTTAACTATAGTAGCAATATTGCTCCAAGCAGCATTTTTGGAGTTGATGTCCCGGTACCAATATGCACTTTGGTCGTATAGAGCAGGTTCTCTAGAGACTGCAAAAATAATATTCTCCTCACTGCTTCAATCCGTATACCTTGCGAAAGCACATGTGCGTCAAGTACGAAAAAATACGTACAGGTCATCCGACAAAAATAACTTGCGCCTGATATCCACTAGATGCGTCAAACTTGTTGCGTTGCGCCAGAAGTCATTCATTGTCAATGAAGCAATCCGAAAAGGTACGTATCCAATGCGATGTTGCACTGCGGTGCGTTTGGTGTAGCGCATTCGTTCAATATTTTCAACTTGTGCGTGATTTTACTGTTGCGGTGGTACGACGAAAGTTCAAGTCCCCAATGAAAGGAGTACGTGGCAACGAGTGACACATAGCATGACCCTTCTAAAAATGTGGAACATTGCATAAGTCACATGAGCAACAGGAAGTAGCAACGTTCAGTCCTGTTACCTAAATTATTTCTTAGATGTTATTATATATTTTTTAAAAGATATTTTTTAAAAGAACACTTACCACTTGAAGGTGCTAAGTGTTCTCATGATACTATCACTATGCCATGTGGATACATTTCATGTATTTGCAAATGTTATGCTAAAAACTCAGTCCTGCTACTTTCAGTCCTGTTACTCATATGAAGCGTAACAGGACTGAATAAAGTAACAAAGAGAAGTTTGAATGAATTAGACATTTTAAATGTGTCTGGTATATGCACTACTGTTCAAATGGTTGGGGTCACTTATAAATGTCCTTGTTTTCAAAAGAAAAGCATGTTTTTGTCCATTAAAATAACATCACATTGATCAGAAATACAACATTGTTAATGTTGTAAATGACAATTGTAGCTGCAAACGGCAGTTTTTTTATGAAATACCTACACAGGCGGAAAGAGGCCCATTATCAGCAACCATCAGTCCTGTATTCCAATGGCACGTTGTTTGCTAATCCAAGTTATCATTTTAAAAGGCTAAATGATCATTAGAAAACCCTTATAACAATGTTAGCACAGATGAAAACTGTTGTGGTGATTAAAGATGCAATAAAACTGTCCTTCTTTAGAGTAGTTGAGTATCTGGACCATCAATGTCAAAGTCAAATTATTTTTGTTTGTCAGATGCACCGAATAACATAGCGTCATTCTGAACAGTGAAATTCTTTTGACATGGCATGTGACATCTACACAGTTGGCATTAAGAAATACATAAAGCACAAATAATAGCAAAAATATACATTACAACAGAACCTAGCAGCAATTCCAGAGTATGAAACAGTATGAAAATAAATTATGAATATAAGTGTAGTAGTGCCTAGAAATGGATAAATTAAAATGTGCTAATGTATATAGAATGTACATTGACCAGAGTATATGAAGTGTTCATGAGATCAATATATCAATGTTGCTAGTTGAGAAGCCTTATGGCCTGGTTTGTGTGTCTGGAAGTATGTGCCCTGATGCTCCAGTAACGGCTACCAGACGGCCGCAGTGTGAACAGACCATAGCCTGGTTGGCTGTAGTCTTTTATGATGTTCTGTGCTTTCCTAATGCATTGTGTATGGTAGATGCCCTGCACGAAAGTGAGATGGCAGGCGATGACGCGCTCCGCTGACTTGCGATCAGCAGCGGAGCAGATGCTGTAACAGGCAGTAATGCAGCCTGAGAGGATGCTCTCAATGGTGGACCTGTAGAAGTTGGTGAGAGTTTTTGCAGACTGCCAAACTTCATTTGTGAGACACAGACCACATGAAAAGATGCGGGAGGAGTGCTTGATGCCACCTGTCAAGCCGGGTGGAAGCAATGTGATAGACTGGGAGTGATTTGGTGGTGCTAAATTGGGAGATTTGTACAGGGTAAAAGGGATCTTGAAGGAAGGCTATCACTCCATTTTGCAATGCCATGCCATACCCTGTGGTTGGCGCTTGATTGGAGCCAACTTCCTCCTACAACAGGACAATGACCCAATTCACAGCTCCAAACTATGCCAGAACTATTCAGGGATGAAGCAGTCACACAAGCGCAGACTCACATTCACACACTCTTGCAAAAGCAAGCACACACAATTGTTACAGCTTTTATGTTGCTATTTAGACTAAGGTCTTGTTTGCCAAATATAAAGACCTGTTTTATCTTTGTTTATTTGACAAGTTATTCTCACACACACAAGCACTCATTCCTGTTACTCAGTGCTCATTGTTGTTACCCAATGTTTTAATGTTTTTATATGTAAAAAATAAAGCTAAACAACTAATTTTTCAATTGTTTGGTCCATCATTTAAACAATTGTAAGATAAATCGCATGATAGATTTTTGAAAATATTGAGGTTGGGGTTTCCCTTAAAAATAAAAAAATGGCTTGGTGTTTAAAAAAAAACACATTTCGCCTGCATATGTTGTGACTTTTTAGCTACAGATATTTTTTGAACATGTAACCAATTATGTCTGTAAAATACCCTCTTAATTTAGGGAAAAACAAAGAAACTAGTTGGTCCGACTTCTAACTGATATTTAAAAAGATTTGGTAACAGGACTGAGAAAAATGCAACCAGCTTCCATTAATAAACCTTGTAAAAAAATAAACACAATTGCCTGAGATTGACCATTACACATTTTGAATAGTTAAATGTGTGTTATTAGATACAGTGCTGAAAAAAGATAAAGAATGAAGTTTAATTTTGAAAAGTTACAACATGCAAATGGCACCGATTCGGTGGAATGGCCCACATTGCATTTCTTGTTTCTCCACAGAACTGAACGGCTTTGGAGACATGTAGGAGAATGTCCTGGATCTTTTTTACACCATGATCTCTCGTTTGGAGTCTGAAGGATTGCTTAATCCTGACGGTGAGATAGATCTATTTGCACTTCATAGATGTTTCTTACCACATATCCAGTGTCATCTCCAGATTTTCAAAGAGGCATGGAATCAACATGGTGTCCGAACTGCTGGCAATCGATCACCCTTGCAGCAAACAACAATCAATAGCTAACACATAGGTAAACAATAATCAATAGCTAACACACAGGTAAACAACAATCAGTAGCTAACATGCTACAGAGCAGTGATTAAAAAAACATAATATTTATATTCTTTATTCTGTGGCAATAAAACTAGGGCCAAGCAAAAACATGTAGTGTTGCTTTTCAGGCACTTGCATTTTAAATATTTCTTCATTTTAAATATATATCTGCATAGTTTTGAAGATATGACTTGAAATCGTTTTAAGGCAAAAGTCTGTGGTAAAATCCTATTTTAGGTTGATGAAGACTATGCTGTGGACTGGGGCCTGCATAACCATCACACAGTGGGTGTAACTGTTCCTGATGTACAGCTGTCTCATCCATTGTCAAGACAAGAACTAACAGCATTGCCAAACCCAGACGTTCCATTTTGTCATGTTCTGGCCCTTTATTTTGAAACTGTACATGTTCTTACGGCGATGTTAGAGGAACATTTATAAGGCATATTTTTGTACAATATCTGGTCAGGTGATGCTACTTAAATTAGACACATCCTTCTTTCCAGCAACATAAAAAAGCACAAACATGGCCAGTAGTAACTAGTAAGTCTGCAGGATTCTGCAAAAAAAATATGCTTTTATGCTTTTTCATCATGTTTTTTATACATCATTTTCATGCTTAAAGCTTGTGGAATGATGGTGTGTGATTGAGTTGTTTTTATGGGTTGGGTTTATGGCATTTCAAATACTAATGATTTCTATCTACATTTTCTTGTAAACTTATATTTTTACAGTAGTCATTGTCAAAGTTCAACATATCTATGCTTGTAAACTGCTACAACTACATGGTCTTGTCATAAGACAGAACAGAAACAGAAATTCATAAGTTCTTTCAGCTGTGTTGGGGATGCTAAAAAATATCTAACGGCATAAAAAAACGGGTTTCATCAGGTTTTCGAGGTTTCCCTGTGGGGGAATCTATCCTTTTTCGGTTCCTGGTTGAAACTTTTAGTTTCCAAAATAGTTATACCTGAAACCTAAAAGGTTCTCCTACAAGGACAGACAAAAAAGATTTTCTGGGTGCAGGAAAACCTATGTCCACCTGTCTTAGCTTTACCACCCCCCCTCCCTCAATAAAAAGGACAATTTTCGATGAACCTTCGGTGGTATTCTTCAACTCTGCATTTGGACTCTCTACAGCATTCGTCATCAGATTCCTCTGTCATAGCGGGCCAGATGATCTTTTCTAGGATAGCCTACAATAATAGTCATGTTCTCATTTAAAAACAATGTCAAAACTCTAATGTACATGGTACATTAGGTCACAAAATTTACCTCAGAGTTGTACACAATCCCTGTAGTCTTTGGCATCAGTAAGGGAATAACATCTTTCCTTTAGAAGCGGCCACACCATGGTATCCTTCAGACCTTTCCTCATCTGCTTTACTTGCTGTCTGGTGCGCCCAATGACCTACATGGAAATTGGGAAACAGTATATTTCATTAGTATCATGTATGCACAAAGCGGTCACATGCAAACATTATTTTTTCCCCTCAAACACTTAATTTACACATTGGTATAAATAAAATCACAGTTTAAATTTAGCCCATTTTAGTGTTATAAAATGTTAATTACTGCATGGAGAAGGAGCTACTCGTACAGCCATCTTCTAATTTTTTAAACTTAGTACTGGAAGGTCCCTGGACATCGCAAGTGCGTTTATGATACTCCATTGCTCCTCTGACAGTTCTGTGTCATCCTGGAGCTGGAATGCATTTGAAGAAATGTCCAAATATGAAAACAGCTGCATTATTATGCATTGTTTCAATATTCCATTTCATAATCACATCCCACTACATAATTGCAGTTTTACCAGTTGAATTCTCTCATGGAAATCAATATCAGGACAGTCTACCATTAGGATTGTGGCCGTTTCTGGAGTTCCCCCAAACAAAACATGGATGACGGCGGGACTCCTATCCCTGTAATCCAGGGTCCGCTGTGTAAGAACAAATGGCCCATCATTCGCCTCACCACCAGGAACATGTCGCTATCAAGGAGAAAGTGGGATGCTGACGGTGCCTTGTGACCTGGCTCTCCATCAAACACTGGTGTGCCTGCAGTGTTTCCTGTGCATAAATATTGGGCTTTAATTGACAAATCAACACAATTATCTGCACACTCCGAAATAGAAGTTCCATTGTGTACTTAAAAGGGTACAAATGCTTGTCGCTGGGGGGGGTACTTTTTTGGGAGACAATTGTATACCCTTTAGTGCCAGTAGATTTTTGTACCTTATCAAATTGTACCAGCAAATGACCTACATGTTTTCAATGCTTCAGGGTCCAATGCAGCCCCTCCCCTCGGGGATGAAATGGTACACATTTGTTCTATCTTTTGTTTTAATTCACTCTGTACCATTTCTGTTAGTCAAAGGGTGCTCTTCTGTCTCCATAATGACCAAAATTGTACCTCTGAGGGAACATTCTTCAAAAGTATACCTATAAGTACAGAACTGTTCTTGTTTCGTACCTCCATTTTTGAGAGTGTGTGCTAACATCTCATTCTTAAACACAGCTCTGCATGATTGCTTTCTGTGCATAGCAATGTTATTTTTAGTGGACCACAAATCTTACAATTAAATAAAGATTGATTTGATGCAATTTGGGCTTATGAGGCCACCGCCTGTAGTCAATTGTCAGATAAAAATCGCAAACATACCAAGATTAAGCTGAAACCCAAATTGCAGCATTGATATCATTTTTGAGATGAAGATTCTTGTCACCCCTTCTCCAATAGCAGCATCACCAACAAAATAGGTTACTCTTAAAAAAATACTATCAAATGCATTAATAAAATATGACTAAAAATAGTCTCTGCTCTGGCTGATGGACCTGGTATTGCTGCCCTGGCTGGAGGACCAGGAGCTACCTCACTGTCATTAGAAGTTGCTGCTACACTGTATGTCTGATCAGATTACCTTTAAGTATACAGCTCCGGAAAAAATTAAGAGACCAGTGCACACCTTTTTTGAGTGAGGAACAGAAGCGTTCAATTTGCAGTGGTTTCTTAATTTTAACACTTGTTACTGACTCAAAAGGAAAGGAAAGAAAAAGGTGCATTGGTCTCTTAATTTTTTTCTTGGGCTGTATGTTCAGGTTCAGTGTTGATTTATACTTCTCTCTCAAGCTGACACTAGAACAGTCAGACCTGAGATTGCACACCACATTTCAATCAAAAACATTACTGAATAAAATGCACAGCAGGTAGCCTAACGGCTAGAGCTTTGGTCCAGTACTCGAAAGTTCACTGGTTCAAATTCTCCAGCCAACGAAGTGAAAAGCTGTAGTGATAGCCTTAAGCAAGGCATCTATCCTAAACTGCTCCTGTAAATCGCTATGTGTAGTTTGTGAACACTAACATTTCAAATAAAATAAACCCAGATAGAGCAATTTTGCATGTAGACTTCAGTTTGCAAATCAAATTGTGGATCAGATTGTGGTCTTCAATCTGATCCAAATGAAAGACTTGATGATAGGTTGATTACATCAATCAAGTGTTTAAGGGGTAGGGCAACATTTGAAACAGGCGTGTGAGCGCTTGGGCAAAAACGTGCACCCCTTTGGGTCCCGAGGACCAGGATTGGGAAACACTGCTTTATAAGTTTATTTTACCTTCCACTCATAACTTTCACCCTTTTAGTTTGTTCTCATGCATTCATTGATATTATGGCCGGTTTGCTTGAATTAATCAACTTCTATTTTCTCCTCGGTTTGAGGCATTGGGAGATATTAGTGTCATTGAGTCATCAATAGATGGCATTGTCATTAGTTTACGTACATTGAGGAGAATTTTGAGTTCTCAAAGCCTCCACTGAAGGACAAATCAATCGGACCTACTTGACATTGCATTATTCCTACGCAATCAACTCAGTATACATGGGAAGCTTCATGGATACAAACTAATGCATCTTAAATGCATCCAAACGGGATATGTGGTAACTCAAAAGGTAGTAATGTGTTTTCTCCAAATTCTAGACCCCCTTGGAGTGCAGGGGAGACAAATAAATCGCCTTCAAAGACGTGTTTACCGTAACCCAAGATCGAATTTTTTGTGGCATGTTGATTTATATGATAAACTAAAGCCTTAGGGCATTTGTATCAATGGTGCAATTGATGCCTTTTCTCAAATGGTTATTTGGCTCCACGCTTATTCTACCAGCAATCCGAAAGTAATCGCTGGTTACTTTATGGACGAGTTCGGATCTAGAATGGGAACTCCTACTCGATTTCGATCTGAGGACCCTTGGGGGTACTCGAGAGAAGAAATAAGACCATAAGCTTACTGGTGAACATGAGGGGATACGTCAGGGAAAGCCTCGACAAAGTAAAATAATGTTGTTGGTACAGTATGAATCATCGAACACTCATCGAATCCGCCACTGCAAAAACGCTGTAGCTCCTAGTGGACAGCCACTGCTTATGTACAGCCTTCCACAACTGTATTGGGCCAGGGATCACCTCAAAGGAGTTTCTCAACAGCAAATACAGAATTGTAAAGAGGAATGTCTTCCGAGAGGTCCTATAGGATGTATAAGAGGTTTGACATAGGATTGTTTCTGAACTATCATCACCCTTTATGAATGAATGTATAATCAGTAGGCACGGAGTGGAAGGTGGAAATAGCAATCAACATTATGGGGATCATTATGGTAATAGCAATCAATGTATCAGCGATATATAACATGATTAATAATCAAAATGTATAGGGCCCTAATGGCT
>JACXGI010005598.1:0-46155 GCA_016801175.1 Esox masquinongy | reverse complement strand
TGTGTCTTCAGTCACTTCTCTGGTTAACAGGTTAGTAGGAGCATCCAGATCTGAAGAGCCAGTAGTTAATGAATTAAGTTAATATTAAAGTCTTACCATGCAGTTCCTTTGTTAGTTTTCATTTTCATCTGGGAGAAATTAAGCTATGTTACTCTTCTCATTACAGCAAAGAAGACTTAGTTGTGACAGGCAAAATTGTTCTCTAGTAAGGATTTCTTCAAAACGATCACGAGTATTTAACACGAATCCATAATCTTATTTCGAATCAAATAGATAAATTAAATAATGAAATCAAATTCTGTGAGGTTTTTGGAACTGAAAGTGGTCTTCTGTTGGGATAAGTTTACATTCCGATCGATTAGTTTTGTAATTTCAGCTATACTCTGCCGAGACCCAAGAATCTATTTGTATGCTCTCTGATGAACATGAGTAGGTGATCTTCGGCTATAAGGCCATGAATGCCACTTTGTTGGATCCTGTTGTACCTTTAAGAGGACAACCCGTCTGGTTCGTCAAAATGGCTACACTACAGACAATACCTCAACAAGCTTACCGTGTGTTGGGTGGAATAATGATCCTTTCTGCGGGTTTGATAGTCTATTTTTTTCTAGGTATATAACTTAGGAGTACTTCAGTGATTTTGCAGTCATGTTAAGTCATGTTAAGAGTCACAGTACAGAAGAGCCTTTTAATTATTGTTTAAGTGGACATGAGTGTGCTATATTTTATTGTACTTCATACCTCCTATCTACATTTACAATAAAGTATTTTTTTTTCATATCTTCGACAAACGATTGTCACTGAAGTGCAAATGAAATAAAAAATACAGGAATTATTAGATGATAGACAGATTAAATGATAAATAGACAATTTTTTTTCCATCCCAAAACACGTGCTGTAAAAAAGTTCAAATTCTAAATATTTTTTCTGGATCTCAGAGGGATATGCCAACATTCTAAATGACTGGGAAAGATTAGAACCAAACTGTATAATTTCTAGTTTTCAGCGCTTATGTTTTCCATTTGGGGTGGAAGAATATAGCTGGACCTACACAACCAGGGCACGATGTGGACTCATGGACTTAGCCTTCTTTTAAGGTCCGAAAACATCAGACAGAACCGAACGCTTAATGGAATCCGCCTTTATGTAGAACTTATTTTCTGAAAATAAATTAGGTATGACTAAGGACATAAACTAGTTTGCTTGGTTTCGCAATTTAGTTCCAGATGAACAATTTAACACAAAGGCATCCAGTTCTAAATAACAGCCCGATCCACATGGTTTTCCGACCCTTTGAATTACGAGGGATGTTAGTGACCTGTCTGGGCTTCTGTGGAGATCTTCCTGCTGACCCGGGAGCCCTTTACAGCCCAGATGTAGACTGTGTAGGAGACTCCAGGTCTCAGCCCAGTCAGCCTGTAGGAGCTGCTGTCTGCCCCCACAGGGATCTCCCCACTGGAGCCCTCAGCAGAACTGTAGCTGATCACGTAGCCGTCAATGTCCGCTAGAGGTCTGACCCAGGACACATCGGCTGTGTCTTCAGTCACTTCTCTGGTTAACAGGTTAGTAGGAGCATCCAGATCTGAAGAGCCAGTAATCAATAGGTTAATTTCATATTCAAATTCTAGTTCACATCAAAAACACTGTCTGTAATATGTTTTCAGGCCACAGAAGTGGTCCCATAGGAATATTCATCCATGTGCCTTGTCATAACCATCTTGTGTGTAGCTCTAGCCACACAGCATGCACATATCTTAAAGATTTGAGCCATGAAAAATTGTCAAACCATAGCTTTATCAATTTGAAAACCGACAATGGATATGGCTTTGTTGGGGGTTATAATGTAGACAAATGACTCAGCCTCTTCAGATAGTGTTATAGTCTCCTGAGTGAAGTGTTTCTGACCCTTCTACCCACTCACTCCTTCAGTATTTGTAGAAGTCATTCGCAGAATAACTTGGGAAACAAAAAGTTCTTATGTAGCCAAATATATGTGCAGATTGTTTTGATTTTAAGCATTAATTGACATGGTACGATGGTGCATTGATTAGCCATACAGTATAAAGCTGTTATTGTTGTGTTTTGCTCAATTTCAGCTTTTAAGTAAATTAAAAATATAGGCACTCTAGCATTTTTTGTTTTCCAACTGGACATTTCTTATTCTATTAATTCAGGATTTAGGCACATAGCAGAATTTAGAAAAAAAATATTATTATTATTATATTATTATGAAAATGCACTCACTAGTGAAGTTCCCTCTAGATAAGAGAATCTTCAAAATGACTGAAATGTTTCATTCCACAACTTTTATAATCTAAGAACATCTTACAAATGTTAATATGGGCATGAAGTATCCATACAAGTATAACACCAACAATCTAGGACTCAGATAAAAAGCTGGAGAAAAACGACTCCGGATCTAACACATCCACAGTGTGAGGTCTCTCAGTCTCTCATAATCAATAATGACTAAACCTGTTAGTGACCTGTCTGGGCTTCTGTGGAGCTCTTCCTGCTGACCCGGGAGCCCTTGACAGCCCAGATGTAGACTATGTAGGAGACTCCAGGTCTCAGCCCAGTCAGCCTGTAGGAGCTGCTGTCTGCCCCCACAGGGATCTCCCCACTGGAGCCCTCAGCAGAACTGTAGCTGATCACGTAGCCGTCAATGTCCGCTAGAGGTCTGACCCAGGACACATCGGTTGTGTCTTCAGTCACTTCTCTGGTTAACATGTTAGTAGGAGCATCTAGTTCTGAAGAGGTATCAGGAGTTAATAAAGGAGTTTAGTCCACATTATATTAGTATCAGGTACTAACGCTGTTAGGAACTATGTTAGAACGTGTCATTCTACCAGTGCAGTGCTTTCAAATGAAGTTATTCAAAAATGTATTTGATCAAATACATTTTTCAAAGGGATTTTCAACAATTAGTGTTGACTTAAACCTCAGCAACCTTTTTTTCACACCCGACATGTCTAAGTACCACGTCTCCAGAGTCCTGTACCACAGTTCATCCCCGTTCACTAAATCAGTTATCCCCTGCCCTTACTAGTCAGCAAAGAAAACACAAATCTTGCCGACACAACAGCGCTTGGACTTCACAGCTCTTGGATGTTTGTATTCATGTGGAATCCTGTAGTTCGACTTATGGGAAAGTTTGGTGTGCAGCACAAGGTCTGTTTCAGTCATTTACTCATTGAAGCAGGCATCCACTGCAGGGTAGTTGTAGATCATCAATACCACAAGGTTCTATACAGTACCAAAAACCCTGTGAGGACTAGACCACCTCAGCTTAGCTTAAGCTTAATATGCCATAGTGTTCACTTGACATATCAATGGGATTGTGGTGGAGAGAATGTATACACTGATTCAGGAAATACAGTAGCTTTGGTTGATTACATTTCTACAATATAAGATCCAAAATGAGATTTACAGTCCAGTGTTTTTCTATAGCCTCTATTTCCTGACAAGAGGGTCAGGTGGTTTTCCACTTGAGCCATCTGTTTAACTGCCATAAACAGTAATGCTAAGATTAACTTTTTTTCTTGCTTTCTCTTTCTTTCTTTTTTCATTATGTTTTCAGTTGCTCTCTAATGTTCCTTAGTGTTTTGTTGGCTTGATCTTATCATGTTACATTGATGCGCAAGAAAACCTTACAACTGGTGTTATTTTTGGGGAAAAAAGTAGAATCCATTTAGGAAAACACACTTGTTAGCTCCCTTGAATTCAATCTTTGTCTCTGAAACAATCTCACAAACATGCTCCATAGCTTTTGGCTATTCTAAACTCATTTCAAAAGAAGTGTCTACCCTAATTACCTCAAACCGCTTCCCCAGGACAAGTCTAAATGAGAGTTTCTCTCTCTGCAAATGTGAGGAATAGAAATATGCTGAGGGTGAAAGTCTGCCTGGCATTTTTTTTTCTTCTCCCAATATGTTGCCATAGTGGAAAGTATATCCCTTAAAAAGTGAAAAAACAAACCGCTCGAAGAACTACCCACAAGAGACCACAAGAGGTTTGGATGGATAACACAGGAGTAGAAGGTCTCCCCTCAGTTAACCATAGCCAACAAGATCAAAGCAAAGACTGATGTCACTCGGGACTATTTCAAGAACTGAAACAAAAACAGTATAAGCACAATTATGCCCGCAGAGTGAGACATGAGGTGAACAGTTTACCTGTCTCAGCTTCTGTGGAGATCTTCCTGCTGACCCGGGAGCCCTTGACAGCCCAGATGTAGACTGTGTAGGAGACTCCAGGTCTCAGCCCAGTCAGCCTGTAGGAGCTGCTGTCTGCCCCCACAGGGATCTCCCCACTGGAGCCCTCAGCAGAACTGTAGCTGATCATGTAGCCGTCGATGTCCGCTTGTACCTTCTGCCATTCTACTGTTGCGGTGTCCTCAGTGACTTCTTTGGTCAGTAAGTTAGACGGAGCATCCAGATCTGATGACACAGGCAGGAGGATATGCTGGTTCAGGCATCATTTACCAGACGAACACACGAGTGGCGTATAAAACACCATTCATTCACATTTTCCTAAGTCATTTAACTGAGGTAAATCTTTGTTCTCTGACGGGCCTTTCACTCACATTGCCATAGTAGCAAGCTGGAAGGGTGGTTTAGTTGGTAGAGCATTGAATTTGCAATGCAAGGTTTGAATGTTCGTGGGTTCAGAAAAAAAAACGTCTTCTGTACAAACGTGCCATCTTCCAAATTCAGACAGGCACACAGCTAGTCTTAAATTAACCCCCGCAGTATCAAACTAAATTCGAGACAAGAAACAAGGGGAAAATAACCTATGCGTGGATAGAAACAGAAGAGGATTCAGACAGCCGAGAAAATGGCATTCCCACAGAGGCACAGCTGTCATTTTCTGACGGAACGGTCAGCAGGCATAGTTGTGACCGTGACGGCCAATAGGACACTTTGTAGAACGCTGCTTAGCATCCACGGTCCATACAACCAGTTTAATAACTAGCATTAGCTCAATGACAGGAAGTCTTTAGGAGCAGCTAACAGCTAACCTCCTTTATAATGGATGTGATCAAATTGTGAGTCAGGAAGTAGATAAGGGCCTCATCGCCAAAGTCCCGAACTGTCCCCTGAGGCACAGGAGGATAGAGGAAGAGATACGGCGCACGTCAGCGCATGGGTCCGGACGGGATCCTGACGGGAGCTCAGACTAGTGCGGGGTGAGCGAAGGGAGTGGGGGTCGGGAGTGGGGGTCTCGGGTCTGCATGGGTCGCTGAAGTCAGGGAAGGCAAACATCAGTGGCATCAGCGAACGGAGACAGAGGAAGTGAGTAGACATGCAAAAGCAATCATCATTTCGGCTATTCCTCCGGGAGCCCACCAAGGTCAGCTATATGTCACCGCGCTATCCGCATCATGAAAACTGATTAACGGTGGATCCCAAAAGAGAGCGCTAGGAAATGGGAGCCACGTAGAAGGTTGAGCTGCTGTCTTTTCATTACCGGCGCGCTGCATGACAAGCTCCAAAAGGTTAGCCGCAAGGAAACGTCTAGCGTATTTAGCCTCCAATAAAGTTCGCTAAGCCTTGTGTCTGTGGTTCCAAGCAGAGACCTTCATTGCCCTGCCTAGCGAGCACTCATCAGAAACATCTTACTTTCTTACTGATCACGCAAAAATGCAGACAACCACACATGCCACCGCTTTATCATCCCCTCCAATGTTTGGTTGCTCATGCCTGAACAGATCAGCACTTTGGTAGGTGTTATATTTCCGCGGAAGAGGCTGAAGACTGAAGGCTGTGGCGCGGCGTATGACGGATTGGGTTAGCTCAAGGTTCTGCAGCTGAGCGGGTAGACTACAAAACACTGGTTGTGGTTTACCATGTGGAAAACAGCTTATCCATCATAGGCCTCCTTACAGGCCTTACAGACCAGGGAGGGAGCAGTTTGTTCTCATTTACAGTCTGTAAGTAAGAGAAAGTCTGTTTGAAATGCCGGAGGGAGAGCGGTGTCAGAAGGGTACCATTTTTTTCCCCCAGTGTGTCAGTGTATGTCGACCTGTTGTAAGTCCATCCACACTGCCATTTAGGAGCTTATGAGTCTAAAGAAGATTTGTCAGGAGAGACTTCAGCACCACAGACTAACACTGAAGGAAAAGGACTGAAGGAGACGGCTTCTGCTCACATATTGACTCCAGCTCTGCCCTGTTCCACAGGACCTTAAAGTCCAGGGGCCATATAACATGAAGGCTAAACACTTTCCCTAGCTTCCACCAATTCGTGCCTCTGCTTCTGGTTATACGGTCTCACAATTGTAAACTTTATTGAATCTCATTCAGGGGCACAGC
Source organism: Esox masquinongy (assembly GCA_016801175.1). Lineage (NCBI taxonomy): Eukaryota > Metazoa > Chordata > Actinopteri > Esociformes > Esocidae > Esox > Esox masquinongy. The sequence goes on along the minus strand of JACXGI010005598.1, from coordinate 39,842 downwards.
AGACTACTATGTTGTGTTTATGAGCCTTGCAATTCTTTTTGCAGGTTACTATGACAGGTAGCGATTCCATTGATTTTGGCTCGTCCCGATATCTCTCATTGCTCGCTATAACTCGTGTTTCCTCACCGTGCCTCGGAGATGACTCTAACACTGCTGAGAACACGTGTCCAGGTCTAGCACCACACTCCACCCTTTCATCGTCTGTGAAGTAAGGATTTAGTGCATGGCCACTTCGAAGACAGGGGCCATTTCTTTTACAAAACAGTCATGCCTTTCTATTAAAGAAGACAATGTACTCCAGCCACACTTTTTCAAAGTAAATAAACACTGGGTGTGCCTCGAAGAGAGAAGTATTGAAAAGTAATTTCTGCGCTCTTGCTGTAACTGGAATATCCGCAATGAACAACTTGCTGAGAGGAGGGGAAAGTGGTTCCATAACGTGAGCTGTCAGGGACGGCCAGCAGGATACAGTTTCATAACCTACACAGTTAGCAGCACACTCATATATTCTCAGACGTAATAGACGGACTCTTTGTGATTGCTCTCATGTTTGTGTATTTTTTTTTTATATATATATTTTTTTTTTACGTGTGTTACTATATAACACACGTTATATAGAAGAACACACTGCTGTAGAAATAATAGGTGACCTTTTTAAAAAGCACCCATCCAACACAATCATCTTGAAACAATTCTATGACTATCTAAGGGAACCCGGGAGTTCCAACTTCCAAAATCACTGTGAGCCTTTTGTGTAACTCCTCAAGTGGAGGCTTAGTCCATCGATGATGAGACAAGCCACTGTGTCTTGTGTTAAGATAAGCTCTTTTGGGAAGGGTTCTGAGTTCAAAGGTACCTGACAATCATCAAAGAGGCGCATTGCTACTGTTAACCATTAAAAGCTGCCTGAGGGCTAAAGCACCATCTCAGTAATGAGGCAGAAAACATTCCTTTTGAACTACTCCTGAAATAGACACTTTGAAAACAGGAGCCGGGCAACGTGATAAGCTGCCATTGTTGACAGTCAAATCAGACAGTCAATCAAACCGAAGGCAAAAAAATGAGTTGGCAGATGCAGCTGTAAAAGTTAATCTCCTTCACGAATTCATTCTCAACCCCAAGACTCAACAGAGTGCTTGGGGCTTGAATACTGGGTGAGAAACCTGAACGGTCCATAAGGCTCCAGCCAAAAGTGATAAGTTAAATGGTTGACTTTTGGGATCGGGTCAGAGTTGCCTCACTCCCTGAAACAAACTGAAATCTGCTAGTTGATAGAATCAGCAAAACCCACCTGTGACCCCTGTGACAAAGGAGGCTTTCCCTTCAATATTCCCTTTGATGCCTTGCACTCTGATGAGGTACTCCGTACCAGGGAACAGTCCTGCAGAACACACACACAGTTAATGAGCATCTCATCTACCACATAGAGCTGCACAGTAGTGTATGGACAAAATATAACATTGCGATGAATGGTTTGGATTTATGCGATAACGATGAATAAAATTATGCATTTAACTTTGATATGCACCATTTTTATTTTATTACCTGTTTATCTACTTTAAGTAGTTGGATTGGGGTGACAATCACTTGTTCTATTCACAATAGCCCACGTTAGTGAAATTACTTAATTTCAAACAAGCCTTCAACTCATGTACGTTTCTTATCGGAATGAATGATATCAGCATAATTCCAACGAAAATTGGACGGCATTGTCTGTGTCGATCATTCTCCTTTTACAGGACCAGCTGTACTAGTAGTTTCCCTAGAAAGTATTATTCAATTAAAATGTTTTGATGACAGTGGTTTCCTTGGTGAAATGATGTACCTGTGATGGTGTAGATAGTTCTGGCCTCTGCACTCATGGCTACGTTTTGCTCCTCCTCCTGGCCATCGGGGACGGCGTGGGTCAGTCTGAAGTGGTCCAATGGGGCCGCAGGGTTCTGCCAGTCCACCTGGATAGAGTCTTCCGTCTGGCCCAATACCCGAATGCCATCAATACCAGAAACATCTGTGAAGGGTCAGCGTGGTCTTATCAGAATATATCAAAACAGAGCTATTGAACCACTGTAGTTATATTTAACAACAGCAGGCATAATCATTATTAGTCACTATAATAATAATACCGTTGTTATATAGTTAGGGCAAGATTTGGGAAATGTTACAAGACCGGTCTGGTAAGGTGACCAAACAATGGCCCGACTGTAGTCCAGAACAACTTCATGTTTCCTATAAGGCTCTTCATATGTGTGATTTGGCATTGCCATTGAAGGAAATGGAAAAAGGAATTAAAGACCAGAGAGAGTCCGCCTGAGGTTCTAACTGAAAAGGAAACATGTTTGAAGTCGAAGTGTATTTTGTGACAGAAAAGTGTTTGTCTGACGATTAGTTTTTTGTCACAACCAGGAGATCCGGCTTTATTTCATGCCCAGAGTGGAATGTCATGCACCGAGAGGTTTTCCATGGCTAACCACACAGCAGGGCCTAGGGTCCAAAGCTCTAGAGCTCTATGCTTCTCTTCACCACATCTGTAGAGTAGCCTTGCTTCCATAAAATGTGTCTACGGATTAATTTCCCTTTTAATTAGACTGACTTGGGCTATTATCTTTAACCTAATGGTAAACAAACTACCGAAGTGAATAGTTTATTACAAACTGACTACTGGGTTATCAGGGTAACTGGAAAAACTGTACACATGAGAGTTTTATGTGATGACAGGAAATTCTAATTGGTTTTCAGGACTGCCAACTAAAAACAAACGCAGCTGTGCTAGTGAGAAAAGGATGTTGCTAGAAATACACCTTCTTTGAACTTGTGTTTCAAGAAATCAGTTAATGGTCATGAAACTCTTCTGTACCTGTGGTTGCCTTTATCCGGTCTGCCTCGCTGTTGATCTCCTTGACGACAGCATAAACATGCACTATGTAGGTGACCCCTGGGCTGAGTCCTGTGATCAGGTAGGAGGTGTCAGTGTTGGGCACAGTGACCTGCTCCAGGTCTGCCTCGGTGCCCTCAGGGTGCCATTTCAGGACGTAGTACTCCGCTGCTCTCACAGCCCCCCACTCCACCAGGAGAGACACGTCAGTCAAGCTGACCAGGCGGAGGCCAGTAGGGCCCACCACTGAGGGGGAGCCAGAGGTACAGTCAGGGATGGGCTAAAACTACCATTTACAATTCTAAAACACAATAACCAACTACTTCCAAATGTAATGAATCAAAAGAAACTACAAGAGAATGTTGCAAAGCTTTCGATTTGATTAAAATACAGGTCTTTTGCATTTGTAACACCCAAGGACCCCCTGAACGTCACCAACATTCTTGGTAATTGATCATTTTTACTGGACATTATTTTAACTTCCTGTGATTGTGGTTGTTAATAATACTCAATAGTAGTTGAACTACAGCACATATTTTCAATATATGTAACAGAAATACTGTCAAATTCCACATATGGTAAGCTAATGGACAGTTCAAAACCCTCGGAACATCTCTTTTTTACTCTTTTCACACTTTACTCCATGTTACTCTGACAGAAATCTGATTAAAGGAAAACAACGATTTGCACGGTAGTGTTTTTTCAAAGAACTTGAGATGGAAATTAAGGGAAAGATATTGCTTTTCTGAGGTTACGGTGTGACATCTAGCCAGGATCCTTCAATCAAATATGGTGGAAAATATGGTTAGGCAGATCGGAGAGTATGGGAGGGGGAGGGTGTGTTACTTTTCAATATCATGAACCTGAGCCCATGAGACAGCCAGTCAGCGGTGGAACCTTTAACGCCAAGATACTTATGCGGGTAGGAAAATGCACGGACAACCGTATGCCGTGAAATTGAGGAATTAAGGCATAGAAAAACTTTAACTGTGAACTAGGGGAAATATGAAATGGGTGCTAAGGAGACCACATTTACCAAGAAAGAATGCACAGCAGGTTTGGACATTGTTCCACATTGTGAAGGCAGGAAGCTCAATGTTTTCCCTTCTCTTCAGCAAGAGCCTTTCCATCCAGCGGCAGTTAATATGCCTGTTCCTACTGTTTTCTCAAGTCAATGCCAGTAACAATTTTGCCCTTAAATAATATTTCACAATGACCAACGGACGAATAAATTCACCTTCTAAACGCTCTGAAAAAGCAAAAGCAGTGGAAATATGTGTCCTCACTGATTGATAACGAGGGAAGTCTGAATTAAGGAAAATTAGGTCTAATAACAAAACATGCTCCTCTGTGTTCTATTAGTCTAAATCAGTGAGATTCAAGAAAGGAAATGCTTGACCATACTGAATACATAATGTCATTGTATTTTGACATTGCTAAATGTTTACTATGTTATTCCAATATTCTTTAAGACCACCCATTCAGAATGTGATGCGTTTCTCAATGGTGAAGGAGAAATTTTAAAGTGTATTTTTCTTGTATGTATATTTTGTTGAATGAAAGATCCTACTTTTCTGTGTATGATATAAGTTCCTGTTATTATATTATGTTTGCGATGGTGAAACATGCATTGAGGCAAACCTTTCGCATCTGTTGGGTATTGAGCTTGCTTTTTAATTAACACCTTTCATAGGGCTACTAAAATATGCCCTAAAAATGACCTCTTGGTAATTAAAATGTGCGTCTAATATTTTTATAATTTTACACCCCAGATCTCCAAAGGCCTACTTACAGATTCCAAACTCGATTGTAGTAGTGAATTATGAAGCTCAGCATTGCTGAAAATGGTTGCTAAAGGAAACACAGCATTGATTATGGTGCACCTAAATGTTTGATTTTTTGCACTCCAAAAATCCTGTTTGTAGACTAATGGTAAACAAACTACCAGAAAGTGAAACTGAGCGGATTTTACCTCTTCTTCCAAAAATATTTCTCCAAATCCAATTCATAAAGTCATATAGCATCCATCTTTCCCTGACACGTCGCTGCTGTTGTTGGAACTAAGTTACAGTTTGTGCATTTCACAATTGATCTCTCCAAATCTCAAGTGTGATACAGTTCGAAAATACGAACCTCACTGATTGCAATAGCTGATCCTCCCCCATTGCTTGGTGCACAAGGCAAACTTGTTTCAAACTAAGTTAAATGGTTAGAGAATTGATGTGGTCTGAGGCGACAGCAATTACCGGGGTGTACAACTGTCAGAAAACTGGTATTTAACAACTAATAATCGAATAACTTCAATCCCTTATGTCAAGTTTAAAGTGTTTGACACCTGAGAATCCCTGGGCGCCCCAGCTGTAGATTTTCTACATTCTCAGTAGACGTTATGCTCTTAAACGGGCATTGGCTTGTCCAAGCTGGATCAGGCCAGTAAAGCACTACTCCCTTACTCTGAGAAGATTTGTGAACACGGGCCCTCACCTGCAGAACAGTCGTCCCCAAAGAAGCCCTCGTCACAGACGCACATTCCGTTCACGCAGGTGCCATGGACGCATTCGGGACTGCACTTCCGCTCGCTGCAGTCCTCGCCCGTGAAGTGGCTGAAGCACACACACTTCCCGTCCACGCAGCGTCCCTTATCGCTGCAGTCGCCCGGGCAACTCTGCTGGCTGCAGTCGCTCCCCGTGTACCCGGAGTAGCACACACACTTCCCGTCCACGCAGCGTCCCTTATCGCTGCAGTCGCCCGGGCAGCTCTGCTGGCTGCAGTCGCTCCCCGTGTACCCGGAGTAGCACACACACTTCCCGTCCACGCAGCGTCCCTTATCGCTGCAGTCGCCCGGGCAACTCTGCTGGCTGCAGTCGCTCCCCGTGTACCCGGAGTAGCACACACACTTCCCGTCCACGCAGCGCCCCTGGTCGTTGCACTCATCGGGGCAGGCGGAGACGGAGCAGTCGGGGCCCTCCCAGCCTGGATTGCACTGGCAGCGGCAGGTGTCATGCTGGTAGGTCCCGTGGCCACTGCAGCTCATGTCCACGCCTGCGGAGGCCAAGGGAAACACGTCATATCACAGTATAAAGTACACGTAGGGTTAAGTTCCTGAAACGTTTCAGATGTACTGAAAACAGAGATTTTCGTCAGGTCTTAATGTGACGGGTGTAATGTAGGCCTACCTCCGGGTCCGCCACCTTTGCCACAGCAGCCCTGAGAGCACTGACTCTTAAGGTGTTCCACCTCTTCCTCTAACCCGTTCAGCCTGTAAACCAGGGACTGGAAGCTCTCCGACTCCTCGCAGTCACACTTTGGGGTGTTGAGGTTAATTTGGTGCCTGAAGACTATGTCGTTATCACCCTCCAGAGTAGTAACCCCCTGTAGCTCTTGTGGGCCTGAATTTTGGTCCTGCTGGGAGGGGAGGCCCTGTAAGGCCAGCTTGCAGTCAGGACTCTTGGCCAGCTCAATCTTATAGACGTGGCTGAAGGTGACTCCTTTTTCAACGGGGGCTGCAGAGTCCTCTGTCACAGTGGTAGTGACAGTGCACATTATGCATATCAGGCATAGAGTCCTTGTAAGCCAGTGAAGTCTGTTGGCCATTGCTATTGGGAAAAATAAAGTAGAATAATGGGTGAAATGTTTACTTTTTTATCGTTCTGCTGCACTCCACCTCCAAGGTCTGTGATGGGGTTGGGGGAAGGCCTGGGATAAATGACTGAAGTTAAATAAGTCAAATCAAATTTAATTTGAGACAGACAGTGTTGTTTTTTCAAATGGGGCAGGAAGCATGTTGCAACCTACAGCAGAAATACCAGTAGTCATCACTCCAACTAAGCACATTTTTATCCCAGGTTCCTAACCATTAATTGTGCTCAGCCGACCGTAAGGGCTTCAAGGAGCAGGCAGCCCTGCCTTCCAGATGATGTCATGCCTAAAGCTAGTGATGTCATGCAGCTTTTGACTTTCCCGGAAAGAGAAGTAGTGCACTATCCAAATAAGCAGCCAAATATATCTCTCAGAAGATTACTTCAGATATTATGTGGTGTAAACCTACAAGGTAAAGAAAATTTGACCTCTTTCTCAGGCGTATTAGATTAAGCCATCGCCTTCATGGCAAACAGTCATTAGAAAGTTGGTACGGGCGCAGCTTATGGTTGAGGTCTGAACTTGTGTGGTCTCTGGAAACTGAAAACCAACATGAAATTAATGTCTACTCTGTTCCACTGAAAGAGTAGACATGATGCTTGACAAACAGAAACTCCACTGCAATGTGTGCTTTAATAATTTGCTCAGGTTACTTTTAAAGCAATGGTGATTGGTCAATGGAATATGCATGTAGTGCAGAAACAAATGTAGTAGTTCTCTGGGAACACACAGTGTAAATATCAAATAAATGAAATGGAGCATCATGCAAAAATACTAGACTTATTTGATTTGAGCATGTTGTATTGGAAGAATAAATGGTATATACTAGATCAAATGCAAAATGTATGTTTCCTGAAACACTGCATAAAGAATTCTCCATCATGATATATACAAATCATTCAGGCTGAATTCATTAAATTGGTGTCAGTTGCAACAGTACCAACAGGGCCTTCAGAAGCTACCTTAAGTAAGCTATAGTGCCCTCCAGAATTATAGGTGAAGATGAAGAAGGAAAAAAGGGCATTGTTGTCTATCAGCTTAATCTTACTCTCAAGATATAAGAGACACTTCAGAGTCCTTTGCTTGTGGACTCTAATTTTCAGTTCACCCCACACATTTTCAACGCGGGTTTTGTCAGGGGTTTAGGATGGCCAATGCAAAAGCTGTAGTCATGTTGCAATATTTGTGTGGATCTAAAGGAATTCTTTGGATCATGTCCTGTTGGAAGAGTCAATGACAACCCAGTTTTATTGTCCTATCAGAGGCATCCAGATTTTCCTCTAAAATACTGTATAATATCACGCTTGACCAAGTCCATGAAGCTGTGTATCCTAATAAGGTTCCTTTTAACAACTGAGTTAGTGTAAGATGTGGCTGATAACCAACAATTAAATTTTTGTTGTATTACTGTATACATCTTTGGCTTACAGATTATTTCAATTGGACAATGTTAGAATTGCCCAATTTAAAAAAATTAGACACTGCTTTGAACAAAAAAAATTAAATTTTCTAGGTTGAGAAAAAATAAAGCATTGCACAATAAGCATAAAAGATAAAGAAAGATAAAAACAGATGAAGAATCCAAAAACATTTTTGGGAAGAAACAGACCACGCATCCCAGTGACAAAAATATAGAATGGATTTGAACATCAAAATGTCAACAAAGTGTGTTCACAATCTACAAATATCCTCCACATTTTTATTCTATCATTTGACCTACTGGAAGTGGAACTTCTGGTGAGTAGGCAACCTGCTTCCATAAGTAAATGGCTAATGTTTCTTTGAATGTCGAGTGGTATAGATGAGCAAATAGTAATATAGTTAATTACAGCTTCAATATAAATGGCTAACATAATTGCTCACATGAGGCAAAAATAAAAGGGCTAACATTAGCCTGGATAAAAGTGTTTAGCATTTACAGTACATAAAATGTGAAAAATAAATAATGATGATTAGGACTAACCTCTAGAACCCCTGAATGATTTAAAAATAGAACTAATTACTAATTGTTCTAATTACTAAGCACTAATTGTGACAAAACAAAAAAAAAATTGGGTAGAGCCAAGCACAACATATATATAATGTTATGTATTGGCCACTGCAAGGCTTTTGTTGTGGTGGGGACCATAACATTAGTGCTCTTTGCATATACTAGGGAATAGCTCATGCAATTTCAACAGAATATAATAAGGCTTCTCAAATCCAAGCCTGGGGACCCTGTACTTCTGGTATTCTATTGTACATGGTAGGTAATTTCATTCACCTGATGTCCAAGGTCAAAAAAAGCTGCTGATTAGAGGGCTAGAATGAAAACCATTAGCATTCAGAGTCTAGAGGCCTGGAGCTCAGAAACAATGCATTGCAGGAAAAAAAACTTTTTTTCCAACAATAACAGATGTTTGAGGCTTATTTACAATGGAATTACACATTAGATACCCTTTAGATGGTTTTGCTTTTTGCCCCATGTGACACATACCGATCTCCCCTTTCATCTTTGATTAGCTGAAATATAAATGGCTAACATTAGCTTAAATACATAAATGGTCAGGATATGCCTGAATGAAAATGGTTAGCATTAGCCTAATAATTACAACCATACTCAAATGGTATTAAGTTTACATCCAACAGTAACCATCAAAGAAAGAAATTGTTGAAGATTGGGTGACATCATGTTTGCTTTGTCACTAATGACTTACAGTAAAAGTAATCAGGTCACGCCATTTTTCCGCCATGTTTGCAGGGAGGGCGGATTATTAAACTCAGTGGGTGAAAACCTTGAGTCTCAACAGTCTGACATCACAGCTATGGCCATTCAGCTCCATTGACTCTCTGGCACTAATTACAATGGATGGCACTTTATCAGCCACCAGAACATGGATCAGGCCAGGGGAAAAGCCCAACGAGTCAATGACAGCCTTACAATAACCCACATCACAGAGGCATTATAAAGCCCTGTGGAATGGCACCAGGCACTGGCTCATACAGATCTTTAACGAGACCCTTTATTGCTCACTGTCAAGGTTTTATTTGATGCTCGCCATTTTCAGTCTTTTATTTGTCTTAAGAGAAGATTCCAGTGTGACCTTCTCACAGCTAGGCGAAATTACTTCCACTGACTCCTAAATCTCCGCAGGGAAGGAGCAGCAGGAACGAAAAAGAACTGAGCCCAAGGACTCTTTTCGGACAGCCAATGGCACCCTATTCCACCCTGTTGGGACCCTATTGGTGTGCAGCGTGTCAGATGTGCAGTCAAGGTAGAGCTGTAGAAGCAACAAAGACTTTACAGAAACAATATCCACAGCTCCGCACTCAAAGTTGGCATGAACACACATCGGAATTACCTGCACACAAAAAGGAATTCAAATAGTCAGACACTGTCTTTCTCATCTTCTCAGCCTCTATTCTTTGCTGGCTTGTTGTTGTCAACTAGCTGTTAAGTTTGACAAACATTCACCAAGGATTGGCAGAAATTACCTGAAAGTAACAATGTAGCCCGGTAAGTAGTGCTAGTAATAGCTTCAAAAGCTATTCAAATACTGCCATAACAGATGGGGTTCCATAAAGGGTAGGAAGGTGAATGTCACTAACTAGTGGTGACTGTTGAGCATCTATATGTTTAAAGAATAGTTGGTAGAGAGTTTTCCCACAGCTACTAACCAGAAATGCTTCAAACTCGACCCTGATTGCAAATCCAATGAATCTCACTTCGTCACAGTGACCGCATTTTCCCTCCAAGGAAGAGAGAAGGGAAGGAAGCAAGGAAGTTCAGTCTGCGTGCAATGCCCCATTCTCTCCTGAGACACATTAACTCAAAAATAGACAAAAGGCAGTCTGTTCTTTAACGTTTCAGGAGGTATTGCAATGGACCAACAAGCCTGGAATGAAAAGTTTTGCACTCAACAGTCTGTGCAAGGGGGGAGCTTATGGTCTTTATGTGGTTGTAAACATGCAAAGTTTGTTGAATTTCCCTTTCCTTGCAGGCAGAAGAAGCTGAAAGTAATTAAAGGACGTCTGAGCTAAAAGTCATAACCCAGCTCAGTTTGTTCGTCCTGGCATCCAAACCAGAAAAACCTTGATAAGTTTAAAAGAGCCCAAAATTCACTCCATGAGCCTTTTGTAATGCTAACATATTAGAAATGAACCCATTCATAGCAAGCTGCAGGCAATGCTCTACATCTGTTGTTCGTTTTCAACTTTCAGCCAGTACAGTAGCATTTCCTCAATCTGAGCCCAGGGCCGGACAAACACAATTGAAGCCAGTGGCACAGATTTTAATGGGCCCTCCTGGAAAACAGACTTTCTTTTTCTATGTGTCATATTATGTTACCATGGCACAGAGAGAAAGTGTTTTATAATGGTTCTCTATACAATTTTTCATAAGAGAACATTTAGCAGTTTTATAGCTAATTTACTGCAACTTATACATTCTGCTACATTAATGCTTTCTGGTTCATATAAATATATGTATAATAATAACTTCTTTAGGTGCCCCCTTGAGATTGCGGGACCTGGGATACAGCCTCTGTGGAGCCAGTTGGTTATCACTACACATTATTTTCTTTGAGTCTGCAGAAATACCACCTTCAATAAAAGGTTTTACAAGACAAGAAAAGGAATCATAATTATTCTATTTCAGTGATAGCCACGTTGGCTCTCTGTCTGACTGGCTGATATACAACATGTTAATGCCTTTTCTCCTGCTTGACTGCCCAACAGTTCAGGCTGGAACCAAAAAAGCTGGAGTTTAGTCTGTGATGAAAATGTGAGGTGTGAGAGAAGGCAGGTTTATTGATGTTCATGAATAGGAAAATGAATAATAAACTCAGGCCATTTTACATAAACACCGAAACTACTGAAAACATTAGTAAAATAAACAAGGAAAGGGAACCGTATTGGGTTTGATGGCTTAGTTACAACTCATGTCATTTTCTTTGGGTTGAAGAAAAAAATTAAGATATTTATCAACAGTCAAGATTGCTTATTATTTGTTTCCTTAATTTTACCCTATACGTTCTATAGAAAGAGCTTTGCTTTGTAATGAAGGTGTTATTATCAATCATTTTGAGGTATTGGAGTTTTGTATGTTTTTACATCTCATTTCCTGATAAAAAGCATATGCTTCCTCATCATAGATCAAGTAATGACTCCAGAATCAGGAGTAACACTGCTTTCTTCATAGTAATTAGTTAATACAAAAATAAGTGCAAATGTTGTCTATAACTCAAACTTAAATAAAAAAAGTATATATATATATATGTGTATATTTTACACACAATATATAATAAACATTTGAAACACTAATCTAAACTCTAAACGATCTCAAATTTGCATGCATGTATTACAAAGCTGCTAAAATTGATAATTCAAGAATGAAACAATGAAAACGGAAAGCAGTGTTTGACTCACCGTTGCAGTTCCCTGTGACTCCCTGCTCTCAAAAGCCTGTGAATCCGTTGCTCTACTGCGTCTCTCTGACACCTGTTGACAAGCTCAGGGAAAGAGTTTTGGGGGCCCTTATAACCAATGCCTCTGTGACTCCTGCTGCAGAAGCCTTTCCCTCAAGTAGTTAGATCACTCTCCAAACTGCCAATGGGCAATGGGCAGCAGTTTGGGAGTGTCTTTTCTTCTCTTGTTCCCTTAATAATGGAATGAGAATGGAGAGATAATGAGAGACATTCCTTCCGTTTTATTCCAGAGCTAATCGCTAACATCAACTTGAGCCCCTGCTCACGCTTCCACCCACCCCTTCACTACCAAAGTGAGACATCGAATTTGATGTACTTTTTAAAATATTTTTTCTGTTACAGAAACAGTGATCAAAGAAAATTCATCACTTCAGCTGGAGTCATGCAAACTGAAAGGCAACCGGAGAATGTTTGAACGTTCTAGTGATGAGCCCATGCCAAGAAAAACTTGGACATGTGTAGAAGTCTAGTCATATCTGTGAAGTGAATTAAGTTTTACATCAGATTTGCCAAACTTTCAGTCTGAGGTGGCTTAAAATCTATGAAAACAATTTTCAACATTTTTTTAATGCAGCTTTAAAATGAAAAAATTTCACATCAAAACATATAAGGATTGGTCTGACATCAAATAAAAAAAGAGCCAGGCAATATCACTTATATACAAAACTTGTTTGTACATAATTTCAGTTAACTCAGAACAATTGTTTTTCATAATTAATGTAAGCATTGTTCAGGGGTAATTGACCAGTTCCTGGAGTGCCAAGGGTCACTCAGAATTTCTTTCCCAACTAAGCACCAAAATGTACCACTCAGTGAATTGATCAATGATAAATTCAACACACCTGAACTTGTTGGTTAACTCTAAAACACAAATTTGGGGCACTTTAGGGGCAGGGTTGCTGACCCTGATGTTGTTTGTTAACAAAGATTAGTAAATACTACACCAACCTTTTCTGAAATGTTCTCTGTGTCTGGTTCGAAAACAAATCAGCAAATATAAGTATATAATAAGTATTAAGCATAAAGCTAATAACCCACACTTCAACATGACTTAATGTCAACACCTTTACCACTCAGCCCAGTGGACACACAACGTTGCTGAAGACTACAGCAGGTGTCCACCAGCATCTGTTTGTCTCTAAATTTACTATATGGTATCACATTACTTTGAAATAGGGTCTGTCAGTGAAATAGTTCAAAACTAGAGAGGAGGCCACGTGTGTGGGTCTTTAAAGGACATACTGAAATCAATGGATTTGAGAGCCCCTGAGCAGCCTTTTAGGGTGAAGTTCACATTATAAACTGATCAAGTTTCAGTTTATCATTTCCTCACTCATAGTTATATACAGCATAGTGGGACAGAGAGCAGATCCTAAACCTGTGCCAAGAGGATACCGATACTGGTCTGCAGAAAGGATCAGATAATAGGTTTAAAAAAAGATCCCTTTTGGGACCATATTGTGTAAAGATTCTAGGACAACCGGATGGCACATGATAAGAGCCATTAGGGGCAATCAACTCTTCCTCTGACTTGGCAAACTCAAAACATTTGGCTAAATGTTCAGTTTCATCAAGTTTTCATGGTCTTTGGTATAGAGCGGTCTAGCCTGGGATTATGTCCTCTATAAAACAATGCGAACAGATTTGTATTGGTGCTTTCAGCCCTTAATGACAGACCGCCTAGGGCTCTACACATAAAGGATGCTCATTTTTAAAGCCAGCCGTAGGAGCTAAAGAGGAAGACGTTTTTTTGTGCCGAGGAATGCATAGGAAATGCAAATATGACGTGAAGGGAATTTAGGCTTCCTAAGGAATGAATTTTTGTTAATGATCTGGAATCTCAGCAAGGGACTCAGCATGAAGCAATAAAGTAAGAATGTTGAAGTAATGCGGGAGGCGTGGGACTCAAGGGTACAGGGACGAGCAAGTCTTACCATTCAACTAAATTTGTTTCTTAAAGCAGGGAGATTGCATCAGACAAAACCAATAACTTCTAGATATCACGCCGACATAGCAGCTTTTTAGGATTCTGAAAAATCCTTCTGCATTATGACAACTGTCTCTAATCAGGATATGATCAGCATAGCGAGATAACACAGTACAACCTATGTAGGGATAAATGGTTGTTGTCTGAGTTTGACTGAACTAAAAGGTTCAGCCCACCTATGGGATCTTTAATGTAATTTGAACAGCATGAATTAGTCACAGATGGTATGATTCCCACACGAATACTCCTGCTGGCTGAAAGCCCAGGTCTGACATTATTAAACTCTTTTAGCTGGTGGTGAGAGCTGATAACAGGCTCGCTAACCTGCAAAATCCTGAAAATGAACATGGCAGAAAGACATGTATTCCAAAGACAGGGACGTACATTTACTGTTAATATGTAAATATGGTTTCAATTTACTTGTGGACATAGAAGGGCACACTATAAAAATCTGCTCTTTTGTTGGTTGTTCTCGTGCCACTTTTCAACAGTGATGACCCCAGTCAGTTGCGGTTAGAATTGTCTGATCCCTTATTGTTTATTCACAGACTTTGTCAAAGGAATGCTCGTATCAGTGGGACAATCTCATTTAATTTCCTCTGCACAGTTTCAGACTTTTCCACATCAATTTGCACATTCTACTCTTACATCTACTGTACTTGATTAACACCATGTTAAATTGATTTCATTGTAGTTATTGCTGTCAATCTTCATATACTTAAGGTGGTTGGACAGGGTTACCTACTGTGCAAATACTGGGTATAATTTATATAACCACTTTCTATGCTGACCCCAGCACTTGTGGCTCATCATTTTGTTCTCCCTACATAGCAAATCTCACAGTGGCAATATATTTTTTATTACAAAACCCTTATGTGGGAAGCTGCAATAACCATTCAGAACTGATCAGAAATATAATTTCCATCTTGCCAATTTGTCAGGCCAATTATTTATCAAGAACGCGGATGTACTTCCATATGAACCAAAATTAATTGTAAGTATTACAGTTTTGTGTTTCGGCTAAGTGAATTGCATGCTGAATATTCATTATATTTTGTAATCCCCTGGGATTTTAGGCATATTCTGGGTTTAACAAAAAATCTGTGCAATCAGCAAACCCTAGGAACTTCACCTTAAACTTGACAGACACTAGGTGGGGAAATCCTTCTTCCAAGCACACTCTTTGATTAGACTGTACCTTCTCAATTGGATCATCTTGGGACAGGTTTTTAAAAGTTCTCCAGATGTCAGGCATAGAAAAAGAACATAAATCAAACAGGGGGCCCCATTCAAATCAATAGTTTGTCTGTTCTATTAATTTAACTTTTATGGATTTAATCCTGTCTGATAACGGCATACAAAAGCACCTTGATAAGAATGTCATTTAGTATCTCCATACCTGTGTCTATGAAAAATGTCCGAAATGCTACACATCTCCATATACACACCTGCCTATCCCATTGTCCATGGCCACTCTATGCTCCCCATCAATCAAGACAACACTGGATTAACGATTAAATAACATGAGAAAGGTTTGTAGTCTTTAGTGTTGAAAATAGCACACACTACAAAGAATGTTCATAGAGATTTATCAGTGATGCCATATATGGTAAACAGACTGTGTTGTCACTCTTTTCCCCTCAACACTTGACTGGTGAAATCTCATTTAGATTGATTCATCCAAGCTAATTTGGGGCTCTCAATTCCTTTTTGTTCTGTTGGTCCCAACCTAAGTGAAACAACAGTCAGTGCTCAAAACCTATTCAAAAACATAATATGTTCCTTATCATTTTGTTGGCAATATGGATCAAACCAAATAAAAGAGGTTTTGTTCTGATGCGTTTTGATTGAATTAACAGCTACCAGTATTTGGAAAACAAAGTAATCTGGATGTTATTGCGATGTTTGGCTGTGTGCTTTTAATACGTCTTTATATCATATTTGATGGCAAAAACAGTCAGACAGGAGAACAAACCATTATTTGACTAATGGCTGCGCATGTGAGCTGACAGGCCTAACAAATTAGCCTGCTCAAACTGGACAAACATTATTGTACCAAACTGAAAATGTCTCAATTGAACCCAAAAAAGGCAATTAGGATCAGCCTCCATAAAGCACGGCTATAATGTATCACCTCTGAAAATTCAGGTTAATATAAACACAACCCATTTTACATTGTAATTTTACATTGTCACACAAAAGTTCCGGATCCCATCATAAAGTATTCTCAGGACTCCCAACTGGCATTGCCTCTTCAGAGCAATACAACAGATTCCAAAGGTTTGAAGAGCGGAGACTCCCAAGGCAGACAGAGCATGACGTTAGGCTAAAAGCATATACTGTATAAATGGCCACTGAACACACATTTTAAACATGTTGCTTTGTATTTGTAATGCTGGTCCGTTTATTGACTTTTTAGGTGGACGCATTGTTTGATTTATTCAACTGTTTATGAATGGATGCTTTGTCGATGATTTATTAAAACCTAAAAATAGGCATGTACCGTTCCATTTTATCTGGAAGTCATTTAGATTGAAATAATGGGGCTTTTGAAAACGGTAGCGAACCAGGTCTGAAGTCTGCATCCACCCTAGGTACACGCTTAATGACATCCCTCAGAAACTACAGTAAGAGTCATTTGTTTAACTGTAGGGTTGAAAATAAAGAAATGTGTCATTACTAAAACATTTCCTACATGTTAGGTACAGATTATCTAAAAGAGACTAAGCTGCTGACAATGATGAACCTTATGGCAGTATAATAAACCACACGAACAGTTGATTATAATAAGCTCTGGCTATATTAATCATTACTACCTAATTGGGCACAGTATATAGGCATTACCCAGTTATTTGTCATTTTACAATATGCCTATGCATATGAAATCTTGTTTTAATGGAGTAACATGATGGAATAGTACCCCCTTACTGAATCATTAGGATTACATCCCCAACACAATCTAGATTATGCAATATTTACATTTTACTCAGCAGAAACACTTATCCCAGAAAGAATCACAGGAGCAATTAGAGCTAAGTGCCTTGCTCACAAGGCACCGGCAGATGTTTCACATTGTCAGCTTTCACGTTGTCGCTTTGAAACAGCAAGTTTTACAGGGCAGGGGTTCTGGACTTGGTGGGTCAACATATAATCTGGCTGGTATATATTTTTGTCCAACCACCTTAAGTATATGAAGATTGACAGCAATAACTACAATGAAATCAATATATGTATATTTTTTAAAGTGTTCTTTAAACAATTGCTTTAAAAAAATGAAATCAAACTTTAAACAATCAAATTTAGCCAAATAACCTAATAACAAATTCAATGTAGTCACCGAATGACACATTCTGTTTACCAAAATATAAGCATGTAGCCCAGAAGCTGTTAATACATGTGTCCATAAGGCTAATAACTTATCCAGGTCAAGTCACAGTGATATCATACTCTCGCTCTGGACTTTTCACCCGATAGATAAGTCTATAGAGTGAAAAGTCCTGGTGCCTATACCAAAAGTATAGTTTCCCACTGGACAGTCAAAAGTGCAGAGCAGCTAAATTATTATGTCGCCAGTGCTGGTTAATGGGGACATCGAATTTTTTCTTATTCAAGACTTATTTTGAATAGGATAGCAATGTATAGGAAAAACAACTTCGTAGTACAACAATATTGTCAATAACTACCTGGATGTCAGTAATACAATATTCAGTCAGAAAAGGTATATTGTCCTACACTCTTGATTGCTGCAACACTGCTGTCGCAGTATGTGACAGAAGTAACTAACGTTACTGTAACCAAAATGGCTGGTAGAGTGTGTCTGGTAAGGCAATCACAATGGTATTATTTTTCACTTAAATGTACAACTACAACGTTAATTTCTTCTGAATAATTCTGAACATCCTCTGAAGGCTCAAGATACAGCGAGACAAGCTTCAAACTCTCATGGGAGTTTGATGCCTCTGACATGAACTGTATCCCATGACCAATGGTCACCCAACTGCAGAGGCACTTTCTATTGTAGGTTACTGAAGTGTAAATGATTGCATTGTCTAGTAGTGTTTCTTGCCTGTGTCGTTTACGTTTGGTGGCTTATTATTGTTATTTTGAGTTGTAAGAATTTAGGCACAGGTAGACGTGAGGACACTGACTGAGTAGCTACTTAACCATTTACGACAACAATGGAACAGCTAAAATGTTTATCTTGAAGATACAAAAAGAGGCATTTATCATGTCAATGTCTGTAATCATTTTTTGTAAATTTAGTAAGATTAAGTACAACCCTGTTTCCAAAAACACTGGAAAGCTGTGTAAAATGTAAAGAAAAACAGAATGCAATTATATGCAAATCATTTAAACCCTATTTTCAATAGAAAATAGGTACAATGACAACATATCAATTGTTGAAACTGAGACATTTTATTGTTTCTTGAAAAAAATATGCTCACTTTTAATTTGATGCCAGGAACACGTTTTAAAACATTTGGGACAGGAGCAACAAAAGACTGGAAAAGTTGTGTGATGCTAAAAAATTTACCTGGAGGAATATCTCACAACTAATTTGGTTAATTGGCAACAAATCAGAAACATGATTGGGTATAAAAAAGCATCCCAGATAGGATGAGTCTTTCAGAAGATGGGGAAGGGTTCATCACTCTGTGAAAGACTTTGCAGCAAAATAGTGCAACAATTTAAGAATAACGTTTCTCAACATAAAAATGCAAAGCGTTTGGGGATCTCATCTGTGGTACATAATATCATTAAAAGATTCAGAGAATATGGAGAAGTCTCTGAACGCACGGGACAAGGCTGAAAACCAATATTGGATGGCCGTGATCTTTGAGCCCTTAGATGGCACTGCATTAAAAACAGACACGATTCTGTAGTGGACTGCATGGCCTCAAGAACACTTCCGAAAACCATTATCTCTGAACACAGTACATCGCTGCATCCAAAAATGCAAGTTAAAACTCCACCATGCAAAGAAGAAATCATTTATAAACAAGATCCTGAAACGCAGTCACCTTCTCTGGGCCCAAGCTCATTTTGGATAGACTGAGGCAAAGTGGAAAACTGTCCAGTGGGCTGACAAATCAAAATTTGAAATAATTTTTGGGAATCATGGACGTCGCGTCCTCCGGGCTAAAGAGGAGAGGGACCATCTGGCTTCTTATCAGTGCAAAAGCTAGCATCCGTGATGGTATGGGGATGCATTAGTGCACATGGTATGGGTGACTTGCACATCCATGAAGGCACTATTAATGCTGAAGAATATATATAGGTTTTGGAGGAACATATGTTGCTGTCCAGACAACGTCTTTATCAGGGAAGGCCTTGCTTATTTCAGCAAGACAATGCCAAACCACATTCTGCACGTATTACAACAACATGGCTCTGTAGTAAAAGAGTCCGGGTGCTAAACTGGCCTGCCTGTAGTCCAGACCGTTCCCCCATTGAAGACATTTGGAACATTATGAAACGAAAAATACGACAAAGGAGACCCCGAATTGTTGAGCAGCTGAAATCCTATATCAAGCAAGAATGGGAATTCACTTTCAAAATTACAGCAGAGTATTGTTAAAAGAAGAGGTGATGCAACACAGCAGAAAACATGCCCCTGTCCCCAGGGCCGGCCCTAGGCATAAGCGACAAAGATGTTCGCTTAGGGCCCCCAACCTCCTAGTGAGCCCCGGACCACTAGGGGAGAGGGGGCCCCCATATCCAATTTTGCTTAGGGCCCCCAAAAAGCTAGGGCCAGCACTGCATGTCCCAACTTTTTTGAAAATTATTGCTGGCATCCAATTCAAAATGGGCATGTATTTTTCAAATTCATAATGGGCATTCCGTTCTTCTAAAAACAATAACATTTCTCAGTTTCAACATTTGAAATTGTCATAGTCAGGGGTAAGCAAGACGCGAGGCACAGAACAGGAGTGGGAAGTCATTCCTTTTATTAGTTCCCAAACAAAACAACAAACAGAGAGGTACACCACAAACTGAAATGCAACTGACATAAACAAGGACCCACACCGTGGTGTGGACAAGCTCAACATAAATAGGATCCCCAAGTAGAGGCAACACGGGCAGCTGCCCCTAATTGGGGACAACCAAAAGTAACATTCAGAGATGCCTAGCGGCATCCCATTTGCCAGGTCCTGACTATCGCCCCAAAGACCAACATAAGATGGCTAGGGGCCTCCCAATAGCCATGACCTGACAATATGTTGTCTTTGTACTATTTTCAATCATTTGATCCATTATATTACTTCTGCTGGAACGTTCTGGTCAGACAAAACAAATAGGTCCCACTTTGGGCAGCTCTGCAATAGGGTGTAGAAATAAACAAAAGTGAACTTTGTGTATTTATTAACCCTTTTTTGACTGGCTAATTTGTAGCTGCACTTTGCTCAGTTAAGTCACTTAATAAATGCTCCAAAAGAGGATATAAGTCTCAGTATTAAGGCTACAAACTTTGTTAGCACCAATAAACCAGCAGGCTGACTCTGTGTGTGGTCTGTGCTCAGCAGCTGATAGCTATAAATGTGATAACTCATGCTGATGTCAAATCTTACAATGCCCACCCAGCTAAATATTTCATTGTTTAGTCTTAAATCTTCTCAATCATAGAACCTGCTTCATTATTGTTTGACTGGCTCCTTTAAATATCATATTGATATTGTACTACTGAATTCTTATTTCCAAAGGTTTACATGCATAGTAGACTATTCAAGAAAACCATTAGAATGTGGTCTGTACATTTTTACCAATATTCAGCAGAATTTCCAGTGTTTTAACCTTCAATCCAGAGCACATTAGAATACTTTTGTTGTGATATCAATGGAAATAATGTCCGAACTATTCTTGGAGATGGTTTTGTGTTGAACTTGCTAGAGAGATCTGTCACTTTGACTTTAACCTTGCACTGATTACGTTCTATCTGAAATGTTTTAAATGGGGACTGAATTGTGTAGCATTTTATTTCAGGCCTTTAGGCAAAAGATTTAAAATACACCATTTGGAAAAAGGGAACATGTATTGTCAAAAATTGTGTAGGTATATAAGGAGATGTGATTCATGTAAGCCTACTGCACAAAATGCTTAGGATAAATGGTACCTCTATTAGACATTTTTATTTTGCTTCATAATGTCTCTTCATTGTGAAAAACAACAGGAATCTACCATGTATTAGTATTTGTCCTAGAATGCGTCTTCAATCTACTACCACTCAGTAATGAAATGGTAGGAAACTGGTAGAATTCAAAAGTATAAATGCTTAAAGTTCTCTAAACCATTTTGATGGGAGACAAAGCAATGTACAGCACTGTGGTTAGAAAGTCATAAGCTTTAGCCTGAAAGGTTTTCATTGTGTTCTTTGTCAAGGGAGACTTCCTGTGGATGTTGCCAACAATGATCAGTGTTGTGATACTTAAAAAAAAGATTAAGGTGAAATAATTCAACAAAACATGGATAAAAACAATCCTCTGTATCCAATTTGCTGTTTTGGCGTTTTTTCCCAGGTTTATTTATTTCATGAGTCAGGGTAACATTGTGATATTTTGTCTTTGAATCTTTGCTTCTTTAACCACTAGATAACATCAAAGATGTTCTCTGAAAACATATGTAATGAAGATGAGTTTTGCTAAACATCGTAACATGAAATCACTACCACTGTACAAATACTGCCATCATTTGGTTAAAATGGGGTTCTGCAGAAAATCTGTGCATGTCTTCCAGTTTTACTCTTTAAAAATGAAATACTTACCTTTCAAAATGCTTTTTTATTAAGGATTATTTTATTGACTGCATTTTCACCTGATTGAGTTGGGAACATAAACAATGATAGAAGTCTCTTGTGGCCAAAAGGCAGTTTTAGCTTAGGCAACCCCATTAATTAACCAAGTTATAGAGATGTAACAAGGTCTCAAATGTGTAGCTGTGTCCTGATAGTGTCTGTTTCAGCAGTGGCAGTGGCACTGAAGACATCTTCAATTTAAAGTAGTGAATTTCTATATAATATATTGGCTAATCCCATCTGATGAACCAGTTGAAGTTGTAATCACAGGTCCAACCAGCGCATTAAGAGAAGTTGGAAGTCCCACCCACTTGACTGTAATAAAATGGAAGATTCTCTGGGAATGTCAATGCTATTCCTTGTTTATTTCTGCCAGTTATGTACTCAAGCCATTAATGACCCCATGTTTTACATTTTGGTTAAGTGGCAACTACTGTGGGTGTACACTGGAGTTCAAATCTCACAAAATAATGCTTTTAAATAATTATATAACGTATTTCAACAACAAAAAAAAAGACCACATTATTATTTGGGTACTTAGTATTGTAACACATGACGTTGAATTTACTTGGCTACGGCATTGAGGCAATCCAACAATTCATTGTAGTCAACTGTGTGAAACTTCCAACTTTACTTGCTGATACCTCCTAAGGTTATTCACTATGTGCTGAGGTAAAACAGTTGAGTATGATTCTTGTATGAATGTAAAACACAAAAGATGTTGTCATGATTGTCACCAATTAAATGCAACACAGTAAAAAAACAACTATTACTAGCTTATAGCGACAGCAGTTTATGTTTAGCAAACCATTCTTCTAAACCTGAAAATGTACTTTCTAAATGTCATCCAACAAAAATAGACAAATGTAGGATTAGTAACCATTTTGTGGGCCTGTGCACGAAAACTGCTTTTGACTCAAAGCTTTTAAACAGTGCCATCTTCTGGTCAGAATTAAATATCACATGTTTATGCAGACATTTCCCAAGTACTCCTGACTGCAGTGTGCAGTTCGGGGCGGGGTTCAATGTGGGCGAGTCAAACGTTTGACTCTGCCCACCGTTTTTTTTTTGTCCATCTGAGGTTTGACAGTCACATACTGAATACAAAAACACACATTGTACAACGTACACGTTGAATACAAATGTATTTCATTTTTGAAGATTGTAAAAAATATTATATAAAGTGTCACCAGCCAGAGTACGCGAGCAGAGTGGAGATGAGGGAAATCCCAGGCATCGCTCTCCAAGCAAATGTTGCGCTCTGCTACACCGCTCCATGTCTTTCCCATCGCTCTGCTCAAAACCTGTCTTCGCTCGCAGAAAATTGAAGAAAATTGCCACTCTAAATTTTCTCCATTCATTTTTTGTTTAGTCATAATTCAAACAAATTCCATCAATTATGTGATTATGTTTGTGGAGTACTGTTTTTTTATTTTATTTTTTTTAAATATAACCAAGTCATAGAATATTTTATTGAAGGCTATATTAACAACATGAAAGGATGAGGATACAGTATACGTAATCATCATTTCAAATAGTCCACAGATAAATCTATTGGTCTTTTAGGAAAAATGTAAACAAACAAACAAGTAGCACTATATTATTAGTTTATAATTAATTGTATACGATAATGAAATAGTACAGCACTTCCTATACACCATCGGCTGCCAAGATAATCAGATGCTCAGCATTTTTAAAAAACATTTCACTAACAGTTAGTGGGCACTTGTTCTTCACGGTTCTTATCCTGGTCCATCTATCTCCTAGTGGTGAACATAAAAAACAGAGTGATCTGTAAACAAGTCAGTATTTAATCAATTGGCTAACCAAGAATCATGACAAATGAGTCAATTTTGGCTGTATCAATATCTGAAGTAAAGTTCAACTGTATGGACTGAATATAATAAATACATAGTTTACTGATAGCATCCAGGACATCCTGCATGCTAGCTGCATGGAAGTCTTTGGAAGTATAGCTAAACGTGTACCCCTCCCCTAAATTCCCATTGGTCACTTGTAGTCAGCTGACATTTGGCACTAACTTTACACTACAGTAGTTTTGCAACTCAAAATGGCGTCGATAATATAATGTGAACAATTCAATTCAAAAACAAACTGAAATCTTCGAGGGGGAAAAATGAAAAATAAAAACCTTACAATAACCTGGTTGCATAAGTGTGCACACCCTCTTATACCTGGGATGTGGCTGTGTTCAGAATTAACCAATCACATTCAAACTCATGTTAAATAGAAGTCATTCCACACCTGCCATCATTTAAAGTGACTCTGATTAATCACAAATAAAGTTCAGCTGTTCTAGTAGGATTTCCCTGACATTTTCTCAGTTGCATCTCAGAGTGAAAGCCATGGTCCGCAGAGAGCTACCAAAGCATCATAGGGATCTCATTGTTGAAAGATATCAGTCAGGAGAAGGGTACAAAAGAATTTCCAAAGCATTAGATATACCATGGAACACAGTGAAGACAGTCATCATCACGTGGAGAAAATATGGCACAACAGAGACATTACCAAGAACTGGACGTCCCTCCAAAATTGATGAAAAGACGAGAAGAAAACTGGTCAGGGAGGCTTCCAAGAGGCCTACAGCAACATTATAGGAACTGCAGGAATTTCTGGCAAGTACTGGCTGTGTGCTACGTGACAACAATCTCCCGTATTCTTCATATGAATGGGCTATGGGTTAGGGTGGCAAGACGGAAGCCTTTTCCTACAAAGAAAAACATCCAAGCCCGGCTGAAGTTTGCAAAAACAAAAATCAAGTCCCCCAAAAGCATGTGGGAAAATGTGTTATGGTCTGATGAAACCAAGGTTGAACTTTTTGGCCATAATTCCGAAAGGTATGTTTGGCGCAAAAACAACACTGCACATCACCCAAAGAACACCATACCCACAGTGAAGCATGGGGGTGGCAGCATCATGCTTTGGGGCTGTTTTTCTTCAGCTGGAAACGGGGCCTTAGTCAGGGTGGAGGGAGTTATGAACAGTTCCAAATACCAGGTAATTTTGGCACAAAACCTTCAGGCATCCGTTAGAAAGCGGAAGATGAAGAGGAAGTTCACTTTTCAGCACAACAACGACCCAAAGCACACATCCAAATCCACAAAAGCATGGCTTCACCAGAAGAAGATTAATGTTTTGGAATGGCCCAGCCAGAGCCCAGACCTGAATCCAATTGAACATCTGTGGGGTGATCTGAAGAGGGCTGTGCACAGGAGATGTCCTCGCAATCTGACCGATTTGGAGCGCTTTTGCAAAGAAGAGTGGGCAAATATTTCCACGTCAAGATGTGCCATGCTAATAGACTCCTTCCCAAAAAGACTGAGTGCTGTAATAAAATCAAAAGGTGCTTCAACAAAGTATTAGTTTAAGGGTGTGCACACTTATGCAACCAGGTTATTGTGAGTTTTTTATTTTTTATTTTTCCCCCTCAAAGATTTCAGTTTGTTTTTCAATTGTTCACGTTATGGGTCACATTAAATGTGGAAAAAGTTCTGACATGATTTCTCTTTGTCTCATTCTTTTACATCACAAGAACCTGGCATTTTAACAGGGGTGTGTAGACTTTTTATATCCACTGTATCTACATAACTCGTTTTTGAGTTGGTTAGGTAGGTGACTGTAACCACTAGAATTATTTTATTTAGCAGATTATCAAATTTAGCTTGAACAATGTAGATTTGACATTGTCGTGTATGTGTATATATATTTTGAATACTTGCAAAAGAAAAATGTGTACCGACACAAATGATTAAGTCTTGCAAGTCTTTAACCATACATTCACATATCTTTAAATACAACTATGAAATGCAAAACCGTCATGTGGATTGTGATTTATAGGTGTGCACACTGCTTTATTTATCCACAAGACATTTGGCAGTAATTTGAGCCCATACTTCTCGACATTTCTATTTAGTATCGGGCTGAATCTCAATTCGCATACTCATAGTACATACTATAAGGAAATATTTGGACACTGACACAAATTTCATAATTTTGTCTCTGTATGCTACCACTTTGGATTTGAAATGAAACAACCAAGATGCAGTTGAAGTGCAGACTTTAATTCAAGGGGTTGAGCAAAAATATTGTATGAAACATTTAGGAATTGCATCCATTTTCATACACAGTCCCCTTATTACAGGGGCTCAAAAAATGTAATTGGACAAATGAACATAATCATATATAAAATGTTTTTAATACTTTGTCGAGAATCCTTTGCAGGCAATGACTGCTTGAAGTCTGGAATGCATGGACATCACCAAACACTGGGTTTCCTCCTTTGTGATGCTTTGCCAGGCCTTTACTGCAGCTGTCTTCAGTTGTTTGTTCGTGGGTCTTTCTGCCTTAGGTTTGGTCTTCAGCAAGTGAAATGCATGCTCAATCGGGTTGAGATCAGGTGATTGACTCGGCCGTTGCAGAATATTCCACTTCTTTGACTTAAAATACTCCTGGATTGCTTTCGCAGTATGTTTTGGGTCTTTGTCTGTCTGTAAACTGAATTTGGCTGAATTTGAGCAGACAATATATCCGTTTACACTTCCGAATTCATCCAGCTGCTTCTGTGTTCTGTCATATCATCAATAAACACTAGTGCCACAGTGCCACTGGAAGCCATGCATGCCCATACCATCACACTGCCTCCACTGTGTTTTACAGATAATGTGGTATGCTTCGCATCATGAGCCGTTCCAAGCATTCTCCATGCTTTTTTCTTCCCATCATTCTGGTACAGGTTGATCTTAGTTTCACCTGTCCAAAGAATGCTGTTCAAGAACTGGGCTGGTGCTTTTAGATGTTTTTTGGCAAAGTCTAATCTGGCCTTTCTATTCTTGAGGCTTATGAATGGTTTGCACCTTTGAACCCTCTGTATTTGCTCTCTTCTCTTTATGGTAGACTTGGATAATGATATGCCTACCCCCTGGAGAGTGTTCTTCACTTGGCTGGATGTTGTGAATGGGTTTTTCTTTACCCTGGAAAGGATCCTACAATCATCCACCACTGTTGTCTTCCATGGACATCCAGGCATTTTTGTGTTGCAGAGCTCACCAGTGTGTTTTTTCTCAGAATGTACCAAACTGTTGATTTTGCCACTCCTAATGTTCCAATTTCTTTTGGTCCCTTGAAAAAGAGGGGGCTACAGACCAAACTGTATATCATAAGCAGGTATGCCAGTATTGGGACATACTAATGTGTCTTAAAATTGCTTCTTGAAATAAATCCCCTTTGTCGCACATTAAAATCGAGCCAAGTAAGCAAACCAATCCTCTTCCATTGCGCAAAGGATTGTGGGCAATAATACCTAAAAAAAGCTACTTGGAACATCGACCAGAAATAATACACCATACGGGGACTTTTTGCATACTGTTTTCAGCGCCGTATGGACATGCAAATCTTCATCTGGCATAAAATACAGTTGTGCTCAAAAGTTTGCATACCCTTGGAGAATTGGTATTATATGTACCATTTGTAAAGAAAACATAAGTGAGCAGGCAAAACATTTATTTTTTGTCTTATGGGATTCATATTCAACTGTAGGTTATAACAGAATGTCACAATCATAAAACAAAACATGGCAACAAAGAAAAAAATGAACTGACCCCTGTTCAAAAGTCTGCATACCCTTAGTTCTTAATACTGTGTATTGCCCCCTTTAGCATCAATGACAGCATGCAGTCTATTGTAATAGTTGTCTATGAGGCCCCGAATTCCTGCAGGTGGTATAGCTCCCCATTCATCTTGGCAAAATGCCTCCAGGTCATGCAAAGTCTTTGGTCGTCTTGCATGAACCGCACGTTTGAGATCTCCCCAGAGTGGCTCGATGATATTAAGGTCAGGAGACTGTGATGGCCGCTCCAGAACCTTCACCTTTTTCTGCTGTAACCACTGGAGGGTCAACTTGGCCTTGTGCTTAGGGTCATTGTCGTGCTGGAAAGTCCAAGAGCGTCCCATGTGCAGCTTTCGCGCAGAAGAATGCAAATTGTCAGCCAGTATTTTCTGATAACATGCTGCATTCATCTTGCCATCAATTTTCACAAGATTCCCCGTGCCTTTAGAGCTCACACACCCCCAAAACATCAGTGAGCCACCACCATGCTTCACAGTGGGGATGGTATTCTGTTCACTATAAGCCTTGTTGACCCCTCTTCAAACATAGCGCTTATGGCTGAGACTATAAAGCTCTATTTTGGTCTCGTCACTCCAAATTACAGTGTGTCAGAAGCTGTGAGGTGTGTCAAGGTGTTGTCTGGCATATTGTAACCGGGCTTTTTTGTGGATTGGCACAGTAAAGGCTTCTTTCTGGCAACTCGACCATGCAGCTCATTTTTGTTCAGGTATCGTCGTATTGTGCTCCTTGAAACAACCACACCACATTTTTCCAGAGCAGCCTGCATTTCTCCTGAGGTTACCTGTGGGTTTTTCTTTGCCAACAATTCTGCGGGCAGTTTTG
Organism: Esox masquinongy; assembly: GCA_016801175.1. Lineage (NCBI taxonomy): Eukaryota > Metazoa > Chordata > Actinopteri > Esociformes > Esocidae > Esox > Esox masquinongy. Next base: position 11,621 of record JACXGI010005598.1, on the reverse strand, counting down.
GCTGAAATCTTTCTTGGTCTACCTGACCTTGGCTTGGTATCAAGAGATCCCCCAATTTTCCACTTCTTAATAAGTGATTAAACAGTACTGACTGGCATTTGCAAGGCTTTGGATATCTTTTTATATCCTTTCCCATCTTTATAAAGTTCCATTACCTTGTTACGCAGGTCTTTCGACTGTTCTTTTCTGCTCCCCGTGGCTCAGTATCTAGCCTGCTCAGTGCATCCACGTGAGAGCTAACAAACTCAGTGACTATTTATACACAGACACTAATTGCTATTTAAAAAGCCACAGGTGTGGGAAATTAACCTTAAATTGCCATTTTAACCTGTGTGTCACCTTGTGTGTCTGTGACAAGGTCAAACATTCAAGGGTATGTAAACTTTTGATCAGGGCCATTTGGGTGATTTCTGTTATCATTATGATTTAAAAAGGAGACAAACAACTATGTGATAATAAATGGCTTCGTATGATCACTATCCTTAAATAAAATACTTTTTTTGCATGACCAGTCATATTTTCAAAGTCAATGCCAAAATTTCACAATTTCTGCCAGGGTATGCAGACTTGTGAGCACAACTGTATATAGTATGCAGGGCATGTCAATTGAGATTAAGCCTTAGTTAAGACTTTGTGGCGCTGTGGTAAGATGTGACGTGCACATTGATAAGGGGAATTAGAATGTAGTGTTCAAATACCACGTTTCTTTTTCCTTTCTTGTTAGTTAACCTTGGGATTTTTTTGTCATATGATAAATAAACCAATTATTGGAACAACAATAGTGCTGTTTCAGCCTTTTGGGGGCCCAGCACTACATGCTCTGCCACTGCTGATGAAGCATTTTTCTAACCTAAATCAGTAAACACGGTCTCCAGTAAGAGGTCCTACTTTGAAAGCACCAACACGTTCACAGTTATCAGAGAACTGTGGAATAGTGATGGATATTTCATGAACAAACGGCTTGTTTTGGTGAACGTTGGGAACCAAATTGCGTCAGTGAAATAACCCATACAAACGTTATTTGTACAGATGAGAAACACTTAGATTAGATTCAACTTTATTGTCAATGAACAGTACAAGTACAGTACAACGAAATGCAGTTAGCATCTAACCAGAAGTGCAAAGAGAAGAGGGCAGAAATTGACAAGTATTCACAGGTATTAGTATAATGTATGTTACAAGAGGGATGTGTAGATGTGCAATGAAGGCAAATGCAAGTACAAATGGTCATTCTAAATGTGCAATAAAGGCAAATTATATTTAGCATGTGCAATTGAAGTGCAGGGTTAGCAGCAGTAAGGTAGACATGTAAATGTAGCAAGTGAAAAACGTCCTTATCAGACTTTGTAAAGCAGTGTCAGAGTCCAGTAGTACAAGGAGAGTAATGCAACAAGGTTCCTGAGAGACAGTACTAAGCGGTGGGCGGGAGGTAGGGGTGTAATGGTACATGTATCCATACCATACTGTTCAGAACAGGACGTTTGGTTCGGTATGTGTGGTGATCTGAGTGAATATAGTTTTAACCACACACGTTTGTGTAAGAAAATAACATTCTAAACTCAGTGTTTCCTCCCGGAGACGGATCTTGGAGCCATAACTTAGCAACTGAAGTAGCAAAGAACGCAGCCTTGTAAATAAATATGGTGAACACAAACGACAAGCCAGAGCTTGAAGACCCGCCCGTATCCTTCAGGTCTACCGTTTGGGAAAATTATGGCTTTCCAGTTAAAGCACCACTAAGTAGGATTTATTCAGTAAAAAAAAAAAAAAAAAATTTTCGTTTTGTCCCCTATAAACATGGTGTGTAAGCTGATGGGGCCCTCTAAGAGATGTTTAGCAACACAGACAGTTCAGTGCCAGTGAAATGTCAATTTATAATTTTTGGAGTCTACTGTTACTTTCCAGACAATTCCGTTCCAGCAATCCCGTTCCAGCCAATTTGCCTTCTGCAATGCGGGCTTTCCTCCTTGGTTTATTTTGTGAATGAGCATTTTACCTGGATGATATATATAGCATAAGTATGGGAGCGAAGTTCGCTTACTGTAAGAAACTGTAATGGCAGCTAGAGAACAGGATGACAAACTGCCAATTCCTCCCTTGTCTACGATAGCATACACTATGAAAACTGCAAAGAGAAAGAAGCTAGCTAACAATAACATTGAACTCTGAGTTAGTGCTATTTTTTTTGGAACAGGTAATTCTATTTTTCATATTATTATTCAGAACCTCATTCTCTGTCGTGCATTAGTGCAGAACCCCTTTCTGACTGGTGACTGCAAAATGCTATAATTGTTTTTTTCACTAGTGTAGCTTAAAATACAGTGGCAATGGGCAAAGTTTATAATTTCGTAATAATTTAAAAGAAATGTTATGTTCGGCACTGTAACAAAATCAATTTTCTTGAAAATTTTCTGTAACTTTTGCGTACCATTACACCCCGAGTGGGAGGGTATGGTTAGAGTTGGGTACAGAATGCAGCAGGTTTACAGTAGTAGGGAAGAAACTGTTCCTGCGCTGGCTGGTGCTGGAACGAAGAGAGCTGTACCACGCGCCCTATGCAGACACCACTTGCACTGGAGGTCTACGATGGTTGGGAGCTGGGCACCAGTGATGTGCTGGGCGGTTTTCACCATCTGTTGCAAGGCCTTCCAATCGGTCATGGAACATCCTCCAAACCACACTGTGGTGCAATTAGTCAGAATGCTCTCGATTGTGCAGCGGTAGAATTTCACAAGGCACTTGGAAGACAGACAGGCCTTCTTCTGCCTCCTTAAAAGTACAGGCGCTGCTGCGCCTTTTTGACCAGAGTTGATGTGTTGAGGGTCCAGGAGAAGTCCTCGGAGATGTGGACACTCAGGAATTTGAAGGTGGGCACACGCTCCACCTCAGCGCCATCGATGAGAACTGGGGCATGACTGCAGCCTTTAGACTTCCTGTAATCCACAATGAGCTCCTTGGTTGATGCACTCTCCTGGTTATTGCTTGTTTCTGTAGTGCAGAAACGCAATTGCTTGTGATGAAGTGAATTAACCTGGGACAGTCTGATCACCTTTCACTGTTCCTACTCCCCAAGTATTTACCCCTCATTAAACGTTGGAAACCTTTAGTGAGGACAGTCAAAGTGTGGCCAGAGGGGGTATTATTACAAGTATTATACTTAATACTTGTCAGTTTCAGTCCTCTTCTATTTGCAATTCTAGTTAGATGCTAACTACATTTCGTTGTACTGTACTTGTACTTGTTCAATGACAATAAAGTTGAATCTAATCTAATTGTGTTCCACTCGCATTGTTCCAGTAGGTTAACGTCAGTAAACTAACTTTAAAAAAAACTTGTCTGGCAGTGAATGATAACATTTCACATCCATCAAATACTTATCAAATACTGTACGTGTTTTGCTATAGTTCAGTTTTTTCAGAAAGTTCTTCATAATTTAAAATGTTGAGGCAAGTGATCTGTGTTGTAAGAACACACTGTATCTCTCTCCAAAATGCACTCTCTGTCTTCCGTTAATTCGTGCACTTTCATTTACTGGTTAAATAAACTATTGCTTGAGCATATGCATTACCTAACGGGTGCACAAATGGAGGTCTATAAAAGTGCATCACCTCACAAACTGAAACTCAGCATTGTATGATACCATCCATTTCGATTGTGAATAAGATCTTACAGCTAATGGAAAAACATTTTGAAAGTTCAGTAGGAGCTGAAACCAGACAAGACCTGCGAAGAAGAGGGATAAAAGGTCAAATATCCTGGTCTGAACAAACTGCACTGTGAATGATATGATAATTTTATGATATTCAGTATTATAATCAGCAAATTTTCTTCTGACAATATAATTTCGGACACAGTCAGTATTTCACATACTATTACACCGATCCAAGATCCGTGCGGCCATCATGCCTGATCCAACTCAGGATACGAAGGTCAACTAAATAAGGTGGAAGCGGACCCAGTCGGATAACGGATCTTACTTTGGATATATCTGTGAAGACCTCTAGTGTGAATTAACGATCAGCAATTGTCTAGGTGTTTAGGCACTGGTGTAGTCTACATGATATGCAGGCAGGCCCACAAGGATTTCCCGTGTGCCCACTAAATACCACAGTGTCTAGGTATTCAGTGGCTAGGCCTATAGCTGGTCCATCCCCCCACCAAATTAAGTTAGATTGTTAAATCTCTTTTTGCCCAATGTTAAAGCAAAAGTAAAAGTTGAGGGGTTATTCAAGCAATCAGGATAGTGACCAATGTTAGTTTCTTCTCTTCTCACGCATTCCTATCCTCTCAGCACCCAGCTGGTTGTCTGCATGAGCAAGGCTACCAAAAGTATAGGCTGCTGTCAGCTGTCATAACTGAGTCCCTATTCATCTGTCTTCATAGCTGAGGCTCAATGGTAATTTGTGAGTATACTCTGTATTTGTAAACAAATATTAGGACAAACCTACTTAGTTAATTAACCAGAGAACAATGTAACTAACTAGCAGGAAGTCTTTCTAGATGGAGCAGGCAACGTTAGCTAGAGTCTTTTATTCTGAAAACCACTCGTTTACGTAGCCATTTGTAGCCCCTCCTCTCAATTGGAAACATGCACTTAGACAGTGGGTCAATGATTATTCATATTCGTTGCTTAATAAGGATATAGTTTGAAGGAACTATACACGGATCAATTAAGACAAGCAAGATGTAACAGAGGTGAACGTGCTTTTCACGTTTTACAAAATTATACTTTTTTGGCCTTTAGATTGGATATTAGCAGTGTTGTATTATCTTGTATTATTTTTAAGCATTTTAAAGTTATAGCCAGATGGCCAACAAGCTTTTGAATTGCATGTCGTTAGTGTTGTTATTACTTTGAAACGAGTCCCTAGTCGGGATTTAATACTTTTGAAGGAAATGTGTATTATTCGATTCATTCTCTGGCTTTACAGTAAACTATTAGGATTTTGCGATTACCTGAGCAACGGATGCATCGATGTTGGCTGTCTCGGATCCTGTGCTGTGTCTGTCAAAAATACGTCATTCCAAGATGGCAGCGGCCTGTAGGACTGCGTTAAAGGGGTTAAATGTTTTTCACTCCACATTTTGTGCACCTAAACAGGTATGTTTTTAAAATATATTTTATGAAGGGGGTGGCTGTGACTATAAAACTAGTGACGTAATTGTAGCCTTAAAGATGCGCATGAGCCGTACAGTAGAAGATAATTTCTGGTCCGCCACTCCACGACAGGAGATGGCTAGCTAAGGGCTTTTCCACTGCTGGGTGGAAAGGTGGGTTGGCCCTACGTTTTGCCGCCGTCGATTTTATTTAGGGAATTGTTTTAGGGGTTTTATATCACGTGTGTTCAACCATCATATGTGTGTTCAACTTGTTTATGTATAAACAATGGTCCAGGCACTGAAAAGCTGCTGGAGTGTGGTGGAACAGGTCAGAGAGTATTATGTTGATTGGAGAATGCTACGAGACGTGAAGAGAAGACAGATGGCCTTTGACTATGCAGATGAAAGACTACGGATCAATGCATTAAGGAAGAACACTGTACTCCCCAAGGAACTTCAGGTAACCATACAATGTGCATATTGTGCCTCAACAGTCTTTTCTGTTTTCAAATGGTCTGCTAGAATTATACGTGTTTTAGCTTAACTGTAACAACTTCCTACCTTCTGTAACATTACAAATAAATCTGCTTGCAGGCGGTTGCTGATAAAGAAATTGCATCACTACCACGGGACAGCTGCCCAGTGCGAATCCGTAATAGATGTGTGATGACCTCACGGCCACGGGGAGTTAAGCGCAGGTGGCGTCTTAGTCGCATCGTCTTTCGCCACCTGGCCGACCACAATCAAATGTCTGGGATACAGCGGGCTATGTGGTGAATGATTACTTGCAGTGATGTGGTAAAACAAAAGGGTTGTAAATGCTGGTCACTATTCGCTGTGAGTAAAATAATTCTACCTACTTGCAAACGATGGGTAAAGTGTTTAGCAAACGAAGAATTTACGTGCATTTATACACTATAAAACTATGGTTGATTAGGGTACTTATTGTCTGATGACAAACACTGTGCATATGTTGTGCAAACTCTTTTCCATCCAACTTGGAATTTCCCGTAGGCTCATTGAAGTTTGCCACTGACCGCTTATTAAAGAAGTTCAATGGTATACTTTTGTAGTAAAACAAAATAAAATGTATGTATTTATGAATCTCATCTTGGTTCTCTTGTCTTTTAATAATAATCTGGGTTTTGCTACTGGTGTTGTGAAGCCTTTGGTCAAGAATGTTTCTGAGAACTTTGTTAGTATTAAAAATGTTCAGTTCATAGTACTGAGAGAGCTCAAATCTGAGGTTGTGTACATGCACCTGTTATTGTAAATTGTGCCATGAAGATTTCATTAGCCAAACATGGAGTTTCCTAAATGGAATGTCACTGGAATTGCCAGTTTGTGTATAGGTTACTACCTGCCCCCCCGTGAGACATTGCTGTATACTAATAACGCACTCCCAAATGTTCACTGCTTTCAGTCAAAGGACCATACATTTGTATTATATGCCAAAGCTTTACTGCGTGTTTCCTTTCAAATGTAGTAATATGAAATGAAAGTACATTTTTCTACGGGATCTAGTTTTTCAATGAAAAACAAGTTCATTTTTTGCACATTAAAGACAATGGTAAAACCTGGCGGAACTCGAGTGAAAGACGCCAATCGTTCTATACGGAGCATTTTCATAGTTACAGAAGATCATTCGAAATTTCGGGAAATTTCGCTGCTTATAGAAACTCGATCAGACCTTAAAGAATAAACAACGAAATGGACCTTCTAAACGACCAGGTAATTAGCTACCTAGTTAGCTATCCGGTATATATGTGCACTTTTGATTTGCGTACGAATAGACGTGACAAGTTGAGTTAGCTAACGTTAAAAAAAAATGTTCCACAAAAAAGCCCACAACAGACAGTAGTAGCGTCAGTGTGTTAGTAGCTACAGTAACCAGCCAGCTAAATATGCCAGTAAATCGACAAAGTGGCATGTCAAGTTGATAGTTATTTATTAGCTTGTTTACGTTGGCTTCTTGTGTTGGTCTCGAATACACGACTCTAGGTGCCAGTTACGTTAGCTGGCTAACCGTGGATAACTAGTAGTGAGCGCATGTACTGACTGTACTGTAGTTAGCGTTAGCTAGCTACGATGAGTATTGTAAAGTAGTTAGCTGTAGACGATGATCAGACTGTTGTTTGTTTATTCTCTGTAGATCAACCAGTTGGAGTGTGACCTGCAGGAGATCAGCAGTTTTATGGAGAAGTCTGAGAGACAGCGTGTCCAAGATGTCTTGAAACTTGAACAGAAGAAGATTGAGAAGGAGATTTCATTCAAACGACAACAGAAAGAGCAGCAGGCGAAAAGGAAAGCAGAACCAACCTCTGGATCAAAGACATACACCGTCAAAATTAACAATTATGGTACAGCTTTTGTAACGTCTACAACGTTTTAATTAGCTATTTGACGTAGCAAACGTGTTCATGGGCAAACATTTATTTTGAAAGTTTTATAGAACCCTTTTTATGTTTTATGCAGGATGGGATCAATCAGAAAAATTTGTCAAAATTTACATCACACTCGAAGGAGTACACACAACTGCACCCGAAAGTGTGGAGGCCACCTTCACAGAGAGGTAGGCAATGCTTTAGTAATGTTACATTGATATAATTGCCTGCATTAAAAAAAATAATGATAATTGTTTCCTGCATACAGGTCTCTTGTTGTTCTTGTCAAAGAACTGGATGGGAAGAACCATCAAATGATTATAAACAATCTTCTTTATCCTATTGATGTGCAGAACAGCTTCAAAAAGGTGAGTGGATCATTTGTAATGTCCGTAAAATTTATAAATCAGAACACCTTTGCAACACCTTATTTGTGAATGACCTCTTTTCATATCTTCTTGTTTTATAGACTAAAACGGATATGGTCCTGGTAATGTGTAAGAAGAAGACAAACAAGAAGTGGGATTGCTTAACACAGGTGGAGAAACAGACTAAAGAAAAGGAGTGAGTCAAGAATACATTTAGTTTGTTGTGCTAAAGCAGAGGTATTCATCTGTCTCAAGGACATTGTTCCAGTAGTTTTGGCTTTACCCAGATGTTGTCTGGAAAACGCCAATAGTCTTGATATTCTCTATTTTATGATGACATTATTGTACTGTATTTGTTAATTTTGTTTGGCTTAACCTTAGAAATGGGAAAACTGAGCAAAAATTGTGGATATGTAGTGTCAGATTTGTACTGAAATAATTGTTCCTGAATGTTGTAGAGGGGGAGGGGAAAGGGGTTTGTGGTTAAAATATGACTTCAAATGCCAAATAAATGACAGATGGAGGTTCAGTGATAATTAGGGTTTTTGAGAGGGAGAGAGTGAATATGGGTTTATGCTTAAATATATGTTGAAAATCTCCTAATATTTAAAAAATTTTCTATGCAATAATCAGGTGACAGATTTCTATAATATAGTACAAATATGATTATTGCCTTTACATAGTTACGTGGAATTTTTATTTATGTATGTTTACAATTAAAAATGTTAAGTCATTCAGCTGACTTTGTTATCCAAAGCAACTAAAAATAGTTAGCGCACATTTTAATATTGGGCTCCAGTGGGAATCAAACCAACGAAGTGAGGCTACATGAGATATCATTATGGGCTTCCCTAGATTAACTTATGGCTTGGGTAGGGGTCCCTGGACAACACATGTTTAAAAATATTTTGTTAAAGGATCCTTTAATTACATGGCTTAAGATTGGGAAATCCACCCAATTTATTCAAATTTGTAGTGAGATTGTGGGTGACTAGCCGGGTCAAGGACTTGTGTGATTAAATACCATGAAAATGTTTCCCCTGAGTAACACCAAGGGCATTTATACAAGTGGGAGGGGGGGCTTTTTGAAGTCCCCAAAAACGCAGAAAATCCGACTGTCGAACTTAAAGCTGTATGTAAAATAACAAACAAAAGACAATAATTTATCAAAAGAAATCAGCACCTTTCTGCCTTCCTCAGTCATGGATTGGGGTCTGTAGTTCTCCTGTCTGTGGATGGGGAGCCTCTCCTACAGAGGCCCTTTTGGATCCATCTTAATCAGTTAGGAGTGTCTGCATGTGGGGGTGGTTAGCTGCCGTTCCCTCACGCCACCCACAGGCGGTGCCATCGGGCCAGAACTTATTTGTAATAGATATAAAGGGTGCATTCCAGTCACATGATCACCCCATTGAAGTGTGACCAAGCTCCTAACAAAATAGTTTTAAAAAATGTACTCTCAACATATCACTTCCAATCACAATCCAATTCAAAATGAGGTTCAGATTTGCAGCATGTAGTTTAGGGAAGGATATGCAACTCAATTTTAATAGGCTAGAACCAAATGTCACTTAGTCTTTTAAACTAATATTTTGTTTGCAAAGTGGCACTTATCAGCATCACAGGGACTTCAAATATATTATTATTTGACTGAAGTGTGCTTTTTAAGCCTTGTTAACATACCTCTTCCAGATGTTTAGCACCAACTCTGTTTTGTAGTACATGGAATACAACCAAACATCCCTGTCTCTTCCACAGTAAACCCAGTCTAAACCCAGATGAGAATGCCGATCCCAGCGACGGACTGATGAGTATGTTAAAAAAGATGTACACTGAGGGAGACGATGACATGAAGCGCACCATCAACAAGGCTTGGACTGAGTCCCAGGAAAAGAAAGCCAAAGGAGATGGTGACATTGACATGTTTTGAACCTGGTCCACTCACTCAATCAACCTGCCAATCTTCCACTTTTATTTTTGTACATTGATGATTACACATTCCTTTGACCTCATAAGGGTCTTTGGACTGATTTAATGTTTTTTTGTTCTGGCCAGCTCAAATCATTCCAAGAAGTAATAACTGCATTTAAATTCCAGTTAAGTGGTGAGATTACAAGTAAATTTCGGTCATTTTTGCACTCATGTACATAACACATTCCAGAATAAAATGTTATCTCTAATTATTGTTTCTAGCTGTCTTCCATGTTCTAGTTCTGAGTTTTAAGTGAGGTGATTAATCTTAGGTGCCTATGCAATCTTTTGTTGCACCCCATCCATTTAATATAATAATGTTACAGGTTGGTGAGAATACCCTGTCCAAACATCTGGTATTTAGACTAAGTGGCATAAAATATCATACATTGTCTTGCAGACTGTCCAGTGACTATTATAACTAGTTTTAACTTCACAATTATTTAAATCTACAATCCCGTTTCCAAAAAAGTCCCGTTTCCAGCATATGCAATGTTGAAACTGAGACATTTTATTGTTTCTTGAGAAATATATGCCCACTTTGAATTTGATGCCAGCAACAAGTTTCACAAATTTCGGAGAGGGGCTACTGGAAAAGTTGTGTAATGCTAAAAAAAATAAACTTTGTTGAATAACACACAACTAATTAGGTCAATTGGCATGATTGGGTATTAAAAGATCATTCCAGATAGGATGGGTCTGGCAGAAGTGAGGATGGGGAGGGGTTCACCACTCTGAAAGACTGCGCTGGCAAATTGTGCAACAATTTAAGAATAGTTTCTCCACGTAAAATTGCAAAGAGTTTGGGGATCTCATCTACAGTACATAATAATATTAAAAGATTCAGAGAATCCGGGGAAATCTCTACACAAGGGACAAGGCCGAAAACCAATTTTGGATGGCTGTGATCTTCAGGTCCTCAGGCACTGAATTAAAAACGGACAAGGTTCTGTAGTGGAAATTACTGTATGGGCTCAAACATTTCCTAAAACCACTGTCTGTGGACGCAATACGTTGCTGCATCCACAAATGCAAGTTAAAACTCTACCATGCAAAGAAGAAACCATATATACACATGATCCAGAATCGCCACCGCCTTCTCTGGGCCCGAGCTCATTTAAGATGGACTGAGGCAAAGTGCAAACTGTCTTGTGGTCTGATAATTCAAATCATAATGCCACTGGCTCCATGTTTTATAGTTAGAGTGAGGTTTTTCTGTTCAAAGATAGTGTCATTTTCACCAAATATGGTGTCTAGTATAGCTAACAAAGAACTCTACCTTTGATTTCTCTGTCCTGTGCACATTGTTCAAATTTTGTCTTTTCCCAGGTGCTGACTGGAAACGTCAGTAGCGTCTTGATATTTTTTTGAGAGCAGAGGCTTCTTCCTTCCTGAACTCTCATGTAGGTGTGGAGGATGGAAAATGTTCGCGATTTATTAAAATAAAGACTTCTCAGAGTCTGGTATAACAGTTGATTATTCCAAGTTTAATTAAGTGGATCCACGGGAACAACCATCACAACATCAACAGATAATGAGTACAGAGACTAGCAGAGTAACGTCATGACAGATTGTTCTGATTGTGCATTTGAAGTTTCAAGCTTATATTCTCTTCCAACAGTACAGATGACGGAATTAGCATTTGCAGAATGTACATACAATCAATAGTCGCCACTATGGGGTAGTCTAAAAATGCAAGGTTGCACTCAGATGGCTCCGAGAGGCACAGAAAATCATAGAATGTCGGTTGCCCAGACAACCCGGTCAAAGGCTGAGATATATCAATCTGGACAGTTACTAT
>JACXGI010005597.1:28993-46323 GCA_016801175.1 Esox masquinongy | reverse complement strand
TTTTGTACCCTTCTCCTGACTGATATCTTTCAACAATGAGATCCCTCTGATGCTTTGGAAGCTCTCTGCGGACCATGGCTTTTGCTCTGAGATGCAACTAAGAAAATGTCAGGAAATTCCTACTAGAACAGCTGAACTTTATTTGTGATTAATCAGAGTCTCTTTAAATGATGGCAGGTGTGTAATGACTTCTATTTAACATGAGTTTGAATGTGATTGGTTAATTCTGAACACAGCCACATCCCCAGTTATAAGAGGGTGTGCACACTTATGCAACCAGGTTATTGTAAGGTTTTTATTTTTCATTTTTCCCCCTCGAAGATTTCAGTTTGTTTTTCAATTGAGTTGTTCACATTATAGGTCACATTAAAAGTGGAAAAAGTTCTAACATGATTTATCTTTGTCTCATTCTTTTACATCACAAAAACCAGGCATTTTCACAGGGGTGTGTAGAGTTTTTATATCCACTATAGATCAGAAGAATGAAATTGAAGAGGAAGAAAAGCTTTAAAGGTTTCAGTAGGCTTTGTTATTTTGATTGCATACTTCCAAATCACAACGGTGGGTATTTTAACAACATTTTGTAGCGAAATTGAGTCGTTTCAGTGTTCTTTTTGGGGGTTTGTGTGCTCAGCATATTTCCTTGAGCCAACTTGAAGTCAAGAAACCTGTAAATAAGTCGGAGGCCTTAAATCGTGATCAACTTTGACAATGACGTATCTTTCTATTCGTAAAGCCATACAGTACATAGCTTCTATCAGCACATTGCCCTCTACTGTCCCAGGATAATATTGATGTTTTTTGCCCTTGTTTTAGTTTCTCGAGTGAACACCATGTGAGTATGAGAGCTAACCCTTTAGTTTTCACATGTTCTAAACTGCATTAGCAACCAAAAATGAAGCATTTGGCTTGCTTATGAAGGAAGGGAGACCGCTGAAGGGGAGATTAAGGGCGCTTTCAGTCCTTCAATAACCTTCGTGACGTACTGAGTCCACTTTATCACTCTTGTTGACCTTTTACATTTGTACAGCTTTGCTCTGCTGGTTTTATTATTTGACTGTGTTTTGTATCCTGGGTTGCTGTGTGTGTGTGTGTGTGTGTGTGTGTGTGTGTGTGTGTGTGCGTGTGCGTGTGTGTGTGTGTATTGAGAGTGGGTGTAGCTTTTGTTTTTCTTCCCTTTCGTGTGACGGTGATGTGATTGCAGTAAAGGCCTGCCAAAGCTCTGGACTTCATTTGACATTTTTTTTTGTTTTTCATCAAAATGTTCTATACCAGTCTAACTAGAGGCACTAATTCTAGCCTTTTGCATACCTTTGGAGTAACAGTAAAATCGTATTACATTGTTATCCAGATGAATCATGACCACCTTGCTAAGCCGTTGTCAACTGGGACACTGATTAGTCTCCACCCTGTATCCACCCTAACTGATACGGTCACATTTATAGCTTCGCACCACATGTAAGTTTTGAATTTGAGTGTGAAAATTGACTGAGATGATGGAAAGAGTATCCCTTGACATAACCCAACATGTTTAACAGTATCATGTTGCAGTCAATTTGTGGGCACGCCCTGGTCACGGTCGTCTTTCCAGGCTCTGCTATGTTGCACCTATGGCTTACTGGATTTACAGTAGTGTGAGGTGAGGCCTGAGGTGATGGCAACCCTTGCAGTGGTCATGGCCGGCGACCAGTAAGGTTCCAGCAACCTACTCTGAGCATCGACGTGGTAGCAGCAGCCGTGTCAGTTCAGTTTGGCAGGAAGCCTCTGGCAGCAGACAGATGTCTGAGAGAGGAGCTGCAGTACTACAGTTGAGTTTCTCCACCTACTCTGGTTCTCCATTCTAGAACTGAAATGTAGACCCGTTCTTAGTTGTAGCTTATACATATTCGCTCTTTTTTTTTTACCCTCTTCCTTTACCCTTTTGGTTTGTTATAGCTGTATGTCTCTTAAGTGAAATGTGTTCAATGTTGGTGCTGAAATAAAGCACGAGAGCAGCAGATTAAATGATCTCCCATCCTGGCTCTCTTTTCATCGTTTTTTAGCTGGTTAAGCACTGTTTGGTGGATACATATGGAATGGAAATAGCAGGCCTATAGTTGGCCCCATGGGAGAACAGGCCAGGAATCAGGCCAGACATCTGATTATCCAGGAACCTGGAGCTTCAGGCTAGAGCCTCTCAGGCTGAGATCAGATCAAATTCGGAAAAGAGGTGGCAACAATGGAGAGCTCCTACCTCTCCATTCTCTCCCCCGTTTCCTATGGCCTACTTAACTCCAGATAGATTGAAGCACACAGATGGAAAAGCTAACTGCCCCGCTTTTCTGTACATCTCTCCGGTGTCTGTCCCAGTGAATTTAAGTCCCTGAGTTCATGTAATGGAAAGGCTTACACATGTATGGAAAAGTAGGTGGAAAATAAAGGCAATGTGTCGTCATGGTATGACTGGCTGTGTATTATTTCACTCATGGAGCTGAGAGCAGTGCTGTTTGATAGGGACAGTTGTGTGGAGCGGTATGTAGACAGTCTCATGAGGGACTGCCTGGCTCACACATTAGCTGTCTATCAATCCCAGTTTTGAACCATGGGCCTTCTATGGGAGAAAAAATCCTTTAGTTTGGAGTGAAGAGAGGAGCGTGCGTAATTTGGTTATAGCTTGGAGCGGTTTAAAAATTTTTTAGAGTTTAAGCTATCTGTCCAGGCATAGCCTATGACATTCTGTTGAAATATTGAGTGCTTCTTTGCAGATGGCCAACTTCAAAAGCAAATGGTAGCCTATATAATCACATAAGTAGCTGGGGTGTTTGTTTATTGATTTTTCTGGGGGAAATGTACATTAAATGCCCAGAGAAGTGCGCAAGGAGCGCTCTTTGAACGATTAATGGGAATTCCCTACCCCTTAACTCCACCCACATACTCTGGCCTGAGCTTTGGGTAGCCACTCGTGGAGAGACAGCAGTAGCATTCTTGCACAGAATATGTAACCAGCAGCAACACTCTCAATGCGTAACTATGGTATGGCATAATTAACTCCGCTGTCATGGACACATCAAAGGATGTGTCAACTAATGTCCCGATGTGACAATGACCATATCCAGGGTTTTTCCTGGCTCAGAATGGGCCTTTGGGGGGTGACGACGCACAATAGTAAGCATGATTGGTCCGCGTACAGTAAAGGCAATGAGTTACCTTATGACAGAAATATTTGCATTTTCTTGTTATTTCTGAATAAATCTTGTAATTTATTACAACATTGGAAGGGGTGAGGGGAGTGAGTTTGAGGGACAGGGGTGTGGGGTTGGGAGAGGCAGTCAGTTGCAGAGGTCACATCCTGCTTCAGAACATTTTACCCTCTTTTTATTAACTAAAAAGGATCTGACAAGGCCATGGTAGTCTATAGGACTGGACGACATGACCTAAAATCACGATTAATTGAACATTTTACCTTGATTATGATTAATGAACGATTTTGATATATATATATATATTTTTTTACAAAAATACATATTTTTTTTAACATTGTAATATCAAGCACATAGTAACATTAAGAAAGGTGCTATATGAACAGTTTTTTTTATTGTTGTCACAGTATTTATATAGTGTGCTGAAGTAAAATATAGCACCTTTTTTAACACATGTAACAAAGTGCTTAACAAGAACATCAGCACAGAAAAGAAAAGGAGAATAAAAAAGTCATATAAAAACATATAGACATTATCATTTATGACACATAGAAACAAACACAGAAAGAATATAGCAGCCAGTCACCACCCAGATATCCCCAATTAGATTATTGAATATTATAGCATTGTGTCTGTTAAGCTGATGTGCACGTACCGATTGCAAGGTGCAACCTGTGTCCAAAACACTGCTGCCGTGACCATCTATTGAGCTGTGCAGCTCTGACAACATAAGCACTGTTGTCTGTCGTTATGGCCACGAGGTTCTCTTCCGTGAGTTCCCACGCAGAAAGCATATCTCTCAGGCGATGTGCATTCATCTCTGACGTGTGATCGACTGGAAAATATGCCGTCTCAAGGCATCTGTTGCGCAGCTTCCATTCATCTCTATACTACATTCATCGTCAATGTAGTGCAAAGTAAGGCTCAAGTATGGGTCCATCGTCCTACTTGACCAGAGATCAGATGTGGCTGCTAAGTGCTAAACAGACTTCAGTTCAGCAGCTACCTTTTTATGACATGTTTTGTACATGTTGGGCAGCGCAGTTTAGGAAAAATATGGTCGCGATGGCACACTGTATCTTCTGTCGAAAGTTTTAACGAGGTCTTTAAAACCACTGCGCTCCACTAGCTATGGGAGCCATGCCCTTCGCGATGTTCTAACAAATGGTATTAGTTATTTCTTTCCATCTTCTTGAATCCTTTTCATAATGTGTAGCATTTGGGAATGCTTGTGTTATCGACACCTGCTTTGTGGAGGCACTTGTTGCTGTGCGCTTGTCAGTCTCTCTTTTTTTGAGCCATGCACTGTTCATAATCGGTAACGTGATTGTGCTCCTTCTTTACCGAAGCCCAAATGTGTCCAAACGACAGACAAATGTGTCCAAACGACCTGTGTCCAAACGACAACCTGTGTCCAAACGACAGACAAAAGTTTTTCTTTGGGACTCAGTTGACTCGGCGTTTGAGTTCTCCACATTGCTTTCATGCCGCTGACAGGACGGGGCGAAGTCACGTGACTACACACGCGGTAGTATGTTTTTGCTGGACCGCGTAAGCGGAGCCGGCCAAGAGCGAATGTCTCTTACTGACTGACTGACTGACTGAGTACACCTTGTTAAATAGCCTAGTTAGGGAAGCGGACCTGTAAACTATAGGTCCCGAGTTCGTATCTCCTCGCAGGCGAAGCGAAGTACGCATTATGAATTATTCCGTATAGACGAATACTTCGCTGGCTAAAACCTTCAGTATCTACATTATAGTAAGCCTGAAATAAAACAGTTTACGGTTATATTGCGACTGTTTCTGGTGGATTTTCGAAGTACGCATACGTGCATGCGTTTTGGGTCAGGATAGACAAACACATTTGCTGGCTACAACATACAGTAGTTACGTTATAGTAAGCCTTAACTGAAACTGTTTACGGTTATATTGCGACTGTTTCTGGCATAGAAAAGTTCATCTTCAGTCTTGCTAGCAATTGTTCAATTCTTATGATTACTCCTAGGAAGTTAGTAGATACTAGTAGGCCTATTACTGGATAATAAGCTGCTAAAACGGCCAGTGGCAAAAGCCATACAGTTCATAGACGTTATGGTGAAGGTAAATTTAATAAGAAACGTCAGTCAGTTTAACACAATGCTCAATGGTGTCTAGCGACTGCTGAAACGGGTAGTGCAGTGGCATTGTGGTTAAAGACAGTGCCTCTCATGTGGAAGACCTAAGTTTGAATCTTTTGAGAGCAACAACATTTATTAATTATTTCTGGTAGATTCCACGATACTCTCGTCTTTTCACTTGATGAAAATTTTAATTATCGTCACCTTTATTGATAGTTATTGTATCAATGTCATTCACGAATGAAAGAAAAAAGTATGTTGTTTTGCCATGAAAGAAAAAAATAAGTTTGTATGCCATGAAATGAAATGGCAAGTCTGCTTTGGCAGACTCGCTAGCAATTGCTCAATTCTTAAAGCTTATTACTGGCTAATACGTTGTTAAAACGGCCATTGGCAAAAGCCATACATAGACGCTATTTTTGGTGGAGGTAAACTTAGTAAGAAACGTTAGTGAGTTTAACTGTATCAGTGTCATTCACGATTGGCCAATTAACTGTTAAAACGGCCAGTGGCACAAGAGGCTATACTGACACCCAGCAAATGTACAGCTCTGTGGTGTAGTGGTTAACGACACAGCCTTTCACGTGGACGACCCTTGAGGTGGTTCGAATCTCGAGGCGGCAACACTTTTTATTGTGGGCCAGCTGAACTAGGCTTGCCTGGTTTCTTGTTAAGGGGAAAGTATTAACAGGATTAAACAAGAAACCAGGCAAGCCTAGTTAAGCCGGCCCGCAATAGAAAGTGTTGCCATCTCAAGATTTGAACCCGGGACGCCCACGTGAAAGGCTGTGTCGTTAACCACTACACCATGGAGCTGTACATTTGCCAGGTGTCCTCTTTTGCCACTGGCCGTTTTAATAGTTAATTGGCCATCCGTGAATGACATTGATACAGTTAAACTGACTAACGTTTCTTACTAAGTTTACCTCCACCAAAAATATCGTCTATGTATGGGATTTGCCACTGGCCGTTTTAACAGCGTATTAGCCAGTAATAAGCTTTACCAGTATCTACTAACTTACTGGAATAGTCATAAGAATTGAGCATTTGCTGGCAAGTCTACCAAAGCTATTTCATTTCATGGCATAAGAACGTTTTTTTTTCTTTCATGGCAAAACAACATACTTTTTTCTTTCATTCGTGAATGACATTTATACAATAACTCAAGTAACATCAAGTGAAAAGACGAGAGAATCGTGGAATCTACCAGAAATAATTAATAAATGTTGTTGCTCTCAATAGATTCAAACTTAAGACTTCCACATGAGAGGCACTGTCTTTAACCACTACGCCACGGCATTACACGTTGCAGCAGTCGCTAGACTCCATTGAGGATTGTGTTACACTGACTGACGTTTCTTATTAAGTTTACCTCCACCATAGCGTCTATGCACTGTATTGCTTTTGCCACTGCCTGTTTTAACAGCTTATTAGCCAGTAATAGGCTTACTAGTATCTACTAACTTCCTAGGAATTATCATAAGAATTGAGCAATTGCTAGCGAGACTGAAGATGAACTTTTCCACTCACTCACTCATTCAGAGACATTCGCTATTCTTGGCCGGCTCCCCTTACGTAGTCCGGCAAAAACTGAAATAACCGACATGGGAAAATCGTCTGTTAGAGGATCTCATTAGCCTTCGGTTTATGTTCTGCTTGTTCAACAGTTGTTTGATAAATTGCTATTAAACACATTCGGAGAGGATTTGAAATGCTATTTTTGTGCTCATATTGGCGCAGGTGATTTTCCTTTTGGCGCTCTCTAAAACCTCTTTGGGGGCGCCAAAAATTCCTCTGTGCAGGAAAAATATGAAGGTGAAACAGCGACATAGGTTTTTTAGTTGTAAAAATGGTTGCACAATTGTAAAAAAAATATTTGCAAACTTGGAATTACTTTTGTAGTAGGAAAAACGTTTTGCACACTTGTAAAAAATATTTGCAAACTTGGAATTACTTTTGTAATTGTAAAAATGTTTTGCAAACTTGTAAAAAATATTTGCAAACTTATAATTGCTTTTGTAGTTGTATAGAAATGCGCATAATTGTAACTAACTTTTATGCAACTACAAAAGTAATTCCAAGTTTGCAAATCTTTTTTACAAGTGTGCAAAACCTTTTTCCAACTACAAAAGTAATTCCATGTTTGCAAATATTTTTTTTACAGGTGTGATGTACAAGGCCAATGGAAAAACAGATTTTTTTTCTGTTTCTATTGGCCTGGTACATCCGCCAGGTCTGTACATGTCCATTGGACAGGTGAGCTGTCCAAGTCATATTTGAGTCCTGTGTGTCAGCACCGTGTTATGCACTTAATTTAATACCTTTTTTTTGTAGATGGCAGTTTTGCTTTTCATTCTTTGCTTATATAGTTTGCTTTTGGTTTTTAAGTTCCGTGTGTGTAATTTGTTTTCCAACTACAAAAGTAATTCCATGTTTCCTAGGATTTTTTTTCAGATTTTTTTACAAAACAGATGTACCAGGCCAATAAAAAAAACAGCAGTCAGAAACTGCAACAAAAAATAAATTCACTGGATAATAAGCTAGTAGGCCTTAATCATGACACTCCTTTTGAAATATATTTTCTAATATGTACAAGTATTGATTCACATTGCAAACATCTTTAATCAAGTTCAGCACTCAAAGGAACTAGTTATAAAGTTTAAATCTTCAACTGTCATGTACGATCACACATTATTTTCCTAGATGCTAACAGCAAGCTGCAAAAACTACAACTGTGACCTTACCAAATGGAAATCATTTGAAACTTAACCTCTTGTTGATGCAAATTAGACAACATTTTCTTCCTCAACATCTGTTGGAGCCGCTGATACAATAATAATAACTCAAAAGACAAGGGGTACTAGGCAAATGCTAATTGTTTGTTCTTAATTACATGTCTCTGCCTTCTAGAAGTCCTAAACAAGTCAGCTTTTTTTTACCCAAAACGGTCCCACCCATCGCAAATCAATTAGGGTTGGTTGATTCTCCTGTCATTCCAAAATGCTGCTGTTATACAGTTCAGTGTCAGAGGCTTAAGCAGGGCACTGCATCGGGAAAGTGTCTCTGTCTCTCATATTGAGTTTCATAATTTCTTGTGTTATTTTATGATGAATGCCTTAAAATGGAATGACATTTTATTGTGCCTTTTATAATTCAGTAAAATGAGACAATTGATGAGAGGTCTGAATACTTATAGTAGGCACTGTAACTACTGTAGGTAAGAGTTGAAAGTGGCTAGCTCATATGGTAGTTGTCTGAATACCGTGTTTATGACTCACCAGTGATGTGAAGGGCTTTGATGTTGACTGTTGCTTTTGGTTGTGACTTCATGACCTCACTGTAAACTTGATTTGTGTCTGTGTTGTGTGTGTCTTTTGATTTGTCTGTGTTGGCGCCACACTGTTTTGCAGTGTGATGACACAGTAGATACAGTATAGAAAATGGGCCTGTTAGAGCAGAAGACACTTTGTTTTAGCAGTTTATTCGTACATTAGTTAATAGTTAATCTATGGTTTTGCAATGTCTAATTTACTGACTGTATGGGATTTGGTCAAACTGTCACAGGACACTACAGGCTGATTGATGTTGTACAGAGATGTCTTCATTACATACATATTTTACTATTCTTTCACCAGGTACGTTTACTGAACACATTCAAATTTGCACCAACGACCATGGCATTAATTACACAAGGGTTGGAGGAAAGAGATGAATGAGCCGATTGGAAGCTGGGGGTGATTATGTGGCCATGATGGTATGACAGCTAAACTGTAAATGTAACCAGGCCACCAAGTTTAATACCCCTACAGTTATGAAAAGTGCCTTGGGAACTGTATTGACCACAGAACCAGGAGACCCATCTAAAAGACTGTACTCTACACAGGACAATGCCCTGTTCCTCTTCCATATAAAGCAATCTGATCAACATGTCTTATGTGGTATTTGACATAAGTCCGGGTGTTCTTCATGCTATTTGACCTTTAACTGTAATACTAATCCTTTTCTATAAAAACTTCTATCAGATGTACCAACTCTCTTATTTTATGTGGCATTTTATCTAGGTCAAGGTGTGATTTTTCATAATGAATGACCTGTGACCTTTTGACATTTCCTCATTCTCAGGATCATCTTTTACTTCCTGCCACCAGCCACAACAAAGGAAGTCGGCCAAAGATGTCTGTGGTGTTGCCTGCCATGAACATTAATGGTAAGTAACTTCTATAGGCTGAGTGCTCTATGGTCTAATGCAATGATGTGTTAACAACATTTTGACAGACACATTGTCTTCATCAGGGCATTATATCAAACACTGCAGGTCACATGCTTGTAAGCGATTTATAACACACAAGTGCGGGAGGGTGACATATCGATAACAACCTGTGCTATCCAGGAGTACATTCGACCCACCCTTGATGGGCGGATGAGTAGGGCTGTTGCGATTAAGAATTTTTCCACCCGTAGTTCTGTATGTGGCTCAACACCGCGGTTTGTGGTGTAACCACCCATAGCCACGGGAAGACGTTTTGCTGACAGCTAAGTGGGGGGGCAACATGTTAGCGCTCACTGAAGATCTCCGTCAATAACGATCTTAAACCTCACTGAACTGTCATCAATGCCATCAGTGCGCCATGTGTTCATACTATTATGCATTATCTGCACTCGGTTGTGACTGTGCGCCATAGAGAAAGGTCACACTGACAATGGCTCCGCATTCACTACATAGGTTTTTGCATATTACTGTTTATATTGCTTTTATTTTTGTTCATGCTGCACTGTCACTCATACTATATGATCAACTAGCACTTTTGGAAGTTTGTTCATCACTTAATACGGACTTCTTCTCTACTTACCGGAGCACTTGCTGTGATTCCTTGCATGCCGGTATCCTATGTAGATCTCGGACAAGATACTGCAATCCGCCGTTACCAAGCATTGTACTCGCAAATGTTCAATCCCTGGACAACAAAATGGACGAACTACACGCTCGGATTAACTACCAGTGGGACATTACGAACTGCTGTGTGCTGGCATTTGTTGAGATCTGGCTAGACCCTATGGTGCTTGACTCTGCCATTACCCCAGCTGGTTTTCCATCTACCGGCAGGATAGAATTTCAGAGTCAGGTAAATGTGAAGGCGGAGGGGTCTGCATTATGGTTGACTCTCGCTGGGGTTCGGATGTTGCAGTACTTTCAACACACTGTTCACCAGACCTGGAGCTCCTAACTATAAAAGTACGGCCCTTCTACCTCCCGCGAGAATTCAGCTCCACTATAATCACAGCATTCTACATACCCGCACGCTGGAGGACCTAAAACGCGCGCTGGAGGACCTATACGGAGTAATTAATGGACTAGAGGACACTCACCCTAAGGCAGTTTTTATTGTTGTTGGCGACTTCAATAGGGCAAATATGAGGAAAGTTTTGCCGAAATACCACCAGCACATTAACTTTCCTACCCATGGGGATCAGACTCTGGACCATTGTTATTCACAAATACGGAACAGCTACAAACCTCTCCCCTGCCCGGCCTTTGGGAGGGCAGATCACACCTCCATTCTTCTCCTCCCAACCTACAAGGCAACGTCTAAAACAGGACAAACCGGTTATTCGAGCAGTTCAACACTGGAATGAGGAATCCTTTACCACTCTCCAGGACTGCTTTGAAACAACAGATTGGCAGATGTTCTGTGTTGCAGCCGTTGGGGACATTGATGAATAACACAGACTCTGTTTCAGTATATATCTCCAAGTACATCGATGATGTCGTCCCAAGAATAAATGTTCGGACATTCCCCAACCAAAAGCCCTGGGTTAATGGTAATGTCCGTGCTAAGCTCAGAGCACTGTCCTCTGCTTATAGTTCCGGGAACCTGGAGGCTTTGAGGAGGTCCAGATATGACCTACGGAAGGCCATCAGAGATGCAAAAAGAGACTACAGGGATAAGTTGGAGTCTAACTACGACAGCTCTGACCCGAGACGCATGTGGTGTGGACTGCGACACATCACAGACTATAAAGGGAGAAACCACAATGATGCCCAGCCTGCCGGCTCTCTCCCCAACAAGCTCAACACCTTTTATGCACGTTTTGAGGCGACCAGCACCATTCCTTCTGGAAGGCTTGCTGAGGACCAGGACGACTGCACTCTGTCTGTAGCCACGGCCAACATGAGGAGAGCTTTTCAAAGAGTGAACCCACAGAAGTTACCAGGCCCAGATGGCATTCCAGGCTGTGTCCTCAGGTGGTGCGCCGACCAGCTAGCGGTGGTTTTCACCTCTATATTCAACCTCTCCCTGACTCTGTCAGCAGTCTCCACCTGCTTCAAACAAACCACCATCGTCCCTGTACCGAAGAAACCTTCCATCACCTGCCTGGATGACTACTGCCCTGTAGCACTGACCTCCTTCATTATGATGTGCTTCGAGCGGCTGGTCAGAACCAGCATCTGCTCCACCTTTCCTGTCACCTTGGACCCCTTTCAATTTGCATACTGCCCCAATAGATCTACAGACGATGCCATCGCCCTGACGACACACACCTCCCTCTCCCACCTGGAAAAAGGCAACACATACGTGAGGATGTGGTTCGTGGACTACAGATCAGCTTTCAACACTATTGTGCCTGCTAAGCTTGTTCCTAAGCTCAGGACCCTGGGACTTAACTCTTCGCTTTGCAATTGGATCATGGACTTCCTGACAAGCAGACCCCAGGTGGTGAGAATGGGCAACCTCACCTCTGCACTGTCTCTGAGCATCAGAGCCCCCCAGGGCTGCGTACTCAGTCCCGTCCTGTACTCCCTGTTCACGCATGACAGAGAGGAGGTAAGGGACCACCAATATGTGCCCAAATAGACGTAACATTTGTTTTGCAACGAAAGCCATACCACGGAGTGCCTATGTTCTAGTGTCATTTATTGATTCAAAGTCTGTAATAGAACCACTTTGGTATTTATAAGTTATATAAATAATAGTCCTAGAGCCTCAAATAAACATAACTTAAACTACTCTGAACAGTTCCCGTTCTGTGAATAATGGACCCTTCCCAACTTCCTGTCGAAGAGTGCAAATCCATCTGTCTGTAGCGGAATAGTGAAACAAGGGAAGAGGAACTGGTTGAAGCATTTTTTTATTTTTGTTCATTCTTCAGATTTGTCTATCGGCCTAAATGTAGTTATATATCTTATTTAACAATAAAGTGGAAAATGTTATTAAACATTTCTATTTAGTATTCAAGTGAAAAAAAACTTGTCACACCGCAGCAGTTTTATGGTGGCGCGGTTATTGCGACAGCTCTACCGGTGAGCACTGATCTGTCTGATTCTTGGTCAAGCAAAGCTTGTTTTTCTTCCCTAGGTAAACTGTGAAAAGATAAGTACTCGTATTTTTTCTTACGGAGTTTAGCAACATGTTTGTCAACCAATCAGTAAAATGTATTTTATAAAATCCTTTTTACATCAACAGATGTCACAAAGTGCTTTTACAGAAACTCAGCCTGAAACCCCATAGAGCAAGCATCAAGAGTTAGGAGCAAAGCGTCTGCAATATATCTCTGTAGAGTGACAGCAATTAGCTGGAGATACAAAATAGTGCTTACTTCTGAAGGGAGTCTGATTGTGTTCAAATGTACAGTCTACATGTATATTTCCGATGTCAGTAGCTAGAAAGCTAAGTAACTTCTTTAAAAAGATTGTAACAGATCTCTCACCATATACTGTAATAGTCTGCTTCTCCTCTCTGTCACTGTTTTCCTGTCCTTTGAGTTTGCTCACACAATGATTGATTTAAATATGATGATGTTTTCCATCCAACTACTTGAAGCAAGTTGGTTTTCAGTACCGTTCCCCACCCAAACAGACATTACCCATGTTTAAGCCCCGAGATATCTCTGATTGTCTCTTGAGTCTGTTTGCTTTTTGTCAGTCTGACTCAGGTGTGCGCAAATAGTTAGCCCTGTGCCAAGTTCTGCACTGTTTACACAACTCCCTGTTACTCTGACCCTCTGATCGTTGTTGGAGCCTGGCCCTTGTAAGAGCCTGGGCCTTGTAATGGTCAGCAAACAGATGACCGAGGGAACAGACTTTACAGCTGCTCAGCTATTCTCGTTATGTCTAGATGATTATAGCTTAGTGCCACGTCATAAAGGGTAACATTTGAAACATGTAGTGTGTATCTTCATAGTACAGCAATTCCAAATTCTAGTGCTTGCGTAGCAGTAAAATTCCTGGCTCCATGAACATAATGCAACTTCCCATAAGAGACCAGGGTTCATACCCATCTCCACTCTTTACCCCACTTCTCCTCGTCATCTGTCTCTCTCAACACCTGCCAGTAAAAGCATTAAAATCTGTAAAGCTTCCCCCCAAAAAGTTAAGACTTACTGAAATGATTAGCCTTGACCATCCCCACACCAAAACAAACTATAGCTTTGGGCACCCGCGGATGTACTGATGTTCTCAAACTCATGCGCAAGCAAACCTGTTCACCTCAAGGCCTCCTATTTGTTTATTATATTTGTCATGCTGGTGTAGCCCAAGTGTTTCCTAAGAGCCTAAAGATTTGTTTGTCTTTGGCCTGGATTTCCATGACATCATCATTGTGTTTTCTCTATGGTCCTTGTCTTGCCTGGCCGGACCACTAATACTAAATGGGAGTGGCCATAGAGATGACCCAACTCTGTTTGGCATCCATTGTACTGTATCTTACCAGTCTGTTCTTGTCTTTTTAACGGGTCCTGTTTAATGTTACTGATCGTCTATGTTGTCTTCCCATTTTCTTGCTCGCTTTCCCTCACTCTATTTCTTTCACTCTCTTTCCATCTCTATCTCTTCTTCCCTCCAGATGTAGCATCTGAATTGGTTAGTGGTTAGCTAGCCCAGGGAGGAGTGAATGAGTCAGTGGAACGTGATATTGTTACTCTGCAGGGAAGAATATGCATTGCATTGGGAAACCTTTTGTTTTGCCTTTTTCAGGCGTTTCAGAAGATGTAGAGATGAAGATAAACATTGTTTTACTACTCTCTTCAAACATCGAATGTGGCTTCTTGAAAGCAATTCGGCTATGGCGGAGTAGTTTATATCTATTGTTTCACAGCATTTTTTTAAACTGCTGACACAAAACTCATTTCAAAGCGCCGCTTAACCACCATTTCCTTTGAAATGTATATAAATGCATGAATTTGGTATACTTAGAGATAAACAAACATTGAGATATTGCAAAATCGATTAGATATTTTTTATTTTGGTCATTCCTCCATTAGGGGAAAAATTTAATTTTCATTATGTTTTTGTTCAGATGTCTAAACTGTTATTTTTTTTAATTAAAATAAATCATACAATATTTTTAGTTGATAAGCATATTCTACCTGCCATAGCAGATACACCTAGTGCTGAATAACAGAGGCTATGGGTTTCTCTCGTCACCTAAATAATCCCCTTTACTATCCCCCTACTCACTGCTCTTCTAATGGCTCTACTGGCCTGTTGTTCTCATCTGTCCTCATCCTGGCATTGTGCGTGCGTGCGTGCGTGCGTGTGTGCGTGCGTACGTGTGTGTCCAACAATTAAACCAAAAGAATGTCTTTTGTCCAAGTGCTTCTGAAATTTGAGCGTCTGGCATGCTTGGAATTGAGCCACCAGTCTACAACAGGATTCGGATCAAAGTTTACCACATATTAAAGAAAACAAGAATACAGACATAACATAAAAATAAAAAAAATACAGACATAACAAAATATTGAGAACTTTTGGCCTTCAGTTGTCCAGTGGTCTAAGCCACTGCCTCCGCCACACTTAACTATTTCTGCAGTGTGGGTTTAAATATAGCCCACTGCTTTCTCAGCAAAACCTCTCTCTTCTATATTTCTACATTTTCCTGTCAAATAAAGAATCAAGCAATTCACCAAGCATTAGAAGTATCTCTATTCCCATTTACAATATTGCGATGTTAAAAAGGCAGATGATATTGAAGTAAATCATTCATTGTTGCCACTCGATGTCAGCATAAAATACGGTGCCTTGTCAGACCAATTCTCTCATATTACAGAATTACAAATGGTACATAGACATTTTTTTGATATATTTTTTTAAAATACTGAAACTCATATCCAATTTCGGTAAGATGACAAAGGTTTTATGTTGGGAAATATTTGGAAGGGGAAACTTTTTTTTAGCTTACATAAGCATTTAACCACTGTGCTGTGGAGATCCCAAGTTTACACAGATGAAAGAAATTGCCCTATCGAGGAAATAATTACCTTACCATTGGCCTCCACCTGGGAACTGTTAAACTTGCTGTCACATTTGCTTCACAAAACCCCCACTATTGAATAATCATGTGTCAAGCTGTGAATATGCAAAAAATTGATCATCAGGGAGCACTGTATGAAGCTTACAGAGAAATGAATACAAATTAATTGATTAGGAAAATGTTACAAAGTAATATACAAGTGTTACAATATCCCAGTCAACACAGTTAGATCAAGAATCTGTAAGTGGAAGCAGCATCATACCAACCAGGCATTGCCAAGAAAAGGTTGTCTCTTAAAATTCAGTGAAAGGAGACTTGTGAGAGAAACCACAGAAATGCCAACAATCACTTTGAAGGAGCTACTGATTTCAGTGGCTGGTAGAGGAGTAGTGGTGCCCCAGTCAATCATATTAAGTGATTGACTGGTGTATGGACTGCATAAATTCTGGCAATAATGGGAGGGTGGCAAGAAAGACGTATTTCACAAAAAGTAGCATGCCATTTAGAATCTGCAGCACTATTCTGAGGCAGCAGTCCACAAGTCGACTTAAAAATCTGAACAAATTGGAGCAAATAACATATTTTCGCAAACTAACTTTCCAGTACTCTAAATTCATACATACAGTGCCTTGCGAAAGTATTCGGCCCCCTTGAACTTTTCGACCTTTTGCCACATTTCAGGCTTCAAACATAAAGATATAAAACTGTAATTTTTGGTGAAGAATCAACAACAAGTGGGACACAATTATGAAGTGGAATGAAATTTATTGGATATTTCAAACATTTTTTAACAAATAAAAAACTGAAAAACTGGGTGTGCAAAATTATTCAGCCCCTTTACTTTCAGTGCAGCAAACTCTCTCCAGAAGTTCAGTGAGGATCTCTGAATGATCCATGTTGACCTAAATGACTAATGATGATAAATAGAATCCACCTGTGTGTAATCAAGTCTCCGTATAAATGCACCTGCTCTGTGATAGTCTCAGAGGTCCGTTTAAAGCGCAGAGAGCATCATGAAGAACAAGGAACACACCAGGCAGGTCCGAGATACTGTTGTGGAGAAGTTTAAAGCCGGATTTGGATACAAAACGATTTCCCAAGCTTTAAACATCCCAAGGAGCACTGTGCAAGCGATAATATTTAAATGGAAGGAGTATCAGACCACTGCAAATCTACGAAGACCCGGCCGTCCCTCTAAACTTTCAGCTCGTACAAGGAGAAGACTGATCAGAGATGCAGCCAAGAGGCCCACGATCACTTTGGATGAACTGCAGAGATCTACAGCTGAGGTGGGAGACTCTGTCCATAGGACAACAATCAGTCGTATACTGCACAAATCTGGCCTTTATGGAAGAGTGGCAAGAAGAAAGCCATTTCTTAAAGATATCCATAAAAAGTCTTGTTTAAAGTTTGCCGCAAGCCACCTGGGAGACACACCAAACATGTGGATGAAGGTGCTCTGGTCAGATGAAACCAAAATCAAACTTTCTGGCAACAATGCAAAACGTTATGTTTGGCGTAAAAGCAACACAGCTCATCACCCTGAACACACCATCCCCACTGTCAAACATGGTGGTGGCAGCATCAGGGTTTGGGCCTGCTTTTCTTCAGCAGGGACAGGGAAGATGGTTAAAATTGATGGGAAGATGGATGGAGCCAAATACAGGACCATTCTGGAAGAAAACCTGATGGAGTCTGCAAAAGACCTGAGACTGGGACGGAGATTTGTCTTCCAACAAGACAATGATCCAAAACATAAAGCAAAATCTACAATGGAATGGTTCACA